>SKCR01014335.1:0-154240 GCA_019454045.1 Zanthoxylum bungeanum | reverse complement strand
TATAATCTCTCCGTCACATGTATCCGAATTATCCCAAAGGTATAAATATAAACGTCAAATCTCTATAGGTATAATCGTGTCAACGTATCTATTAGAAATCTTCTAAATAATACCCGGAACTTACTTCCGAAGTATACCACGGCCATGGATTTAACATATTGTTAATCATATAATGAATGCATATGTCATGTACACAGGACTAACAGATCCTATCTTGATACACACAGGATATCATAAGCATGAGTCCACACCCAACGAACAGACTGAGGTCTGATCTAAATAGATCGGTGACGTGACTGACATCTATTGTGAAGGATAACTCATATATCCACAGTGGTATCTCAAGTCAAAGAATCACTATGCTACTCAACCCAAGAAGATTCCTATTGACAGTGTGTACCATCTATTAGGTAATCTTCGGTGAGTCGTTTAATGTTTATCAAATAAACACCTACACGTTTATACGAGTCTCCTGAGACTCATGGTTCATTGGGATAAATCATCAGACCAAGTCCGATATACGACATGTACTGGTCTCAACGGATTTTACTAACCGACCCATGTCAGTAAATCTTGACCAAAAACTTAATTTGATAATATATTTCTAATAGCGACGTTTTCCAATGTCAATTACAAGCTACATTGTAATTGCGCACCACATTATATATTATCGGGTCTTTGTCTAATATATATATATATATATTATAAAGCACAATGGTGTGGGAGGAAAGTGAAGACAATCAATGGTTAGGATTAAGAGAGATAATGTATCCAAAAGCTATCTTTATGTGGCTTAATTGGCGGCTCAGATCATTTCATTATAATCGAATGGCCGATAAAGAATCTTTCCATTATAATACCAAATAAATTAAAGAATCAAATCATTTATTAATGGAAAATGAAAAATATGAAATAAATTAAAGAATAAAATCATTTCATTATAAACAATTTAAATATCAGAATCTCAATCTCTCTGTAAATTCTGTAATACCGTGCCGTAGGCACGGGCACACACCAAATAAATTAAATAATAAATCATTTAATTATAAAAAAAATCATTTTATTATAAACAAATTAAATAATAGAATCTCAATCTCTCTGTAAATTCTGTAACACCGTGCCGTAGGCACGAGCACACACTATTATATATATATATATATATATATATATCACTAAATACGATTTAGTTTCAATCTAATGAATTGGATCGAATATATATAATAAAAGACAAGAGGTGCTATCATAAATAAGTAATATTATGGAAACATGTATTGCTCATATTCATGAATCGGACGTAAATACGATCCGGATTGGCGCTCCGAGCACCAACCCTAACATTCATGTGTTTTAAATGACGTTTGTGGGTGTCGTCGCTGTAAGCCCTCACGAGACTATAACTAGTCCACTATGGACACCTAGGGGTTTAAAGGCTTGTTGCATACGTTACATGCAATCGTGATCCTTACGAAAGTGACTTAGATAGTTTTTATTTATTTATTTAAGTTTAGTTCTTATTTTCTTTTTGCGCTTGAATTGCTATGGACTAGAAATAAACTAGTTTGGGGTTGTGATAAGTGCATGAAGATGTACTTTGAACATCGCTAATTCGGCTTGATTATCATGTGTTTTGATCTTAATTATAGTTTATTTTATGTCTTGTTATTAGGAAGTAATGGAACATGGAGATTGGAGCAATTACACATGTTTCGGGACCTTACGGACGTATCAAAAGCACGCGGGAAGAGCAGAGATGCAGAAAGCGGCAAAGATCAAAAGACGCAGCAGGCGCCGCGGTGTTCACTTCTTGGCGCCATGTTGCCTCCACAGGATCTCCCCCTACAAAATACCCGAGAATTGAGTGTCGCAGCCCCTACTTTCTGGCATCGCGGGGCCCTGACAATGTCCCAGAAACTTATTTTAGTCGTGTTTTACGCATATATGGATTCCTGACTTCTCTATAAATACCTAAGTTCATCCATAACCCTAAAAAGACAAAGAGAAAACACACAACAAAGAGTTAGAAACACAATTTTGAGAGAGAAGAATGAAAAAGATTCAAGCCAGACCGGATGTCTCTCCGATCTATCAAGGCAGTGTCTATTTCCTCTATGGAGAACTAATCTCCTATGCAAAGCTAAGGATGAGCTCTTGTAATTGATTTCTTATGTTCATGTTTTTGATTCCTGAATAATTTTTAATGTTTAATACAATTGATGATTCATTGTTCTTTATTATCTTTCGATTTATAATTCAGAGATTGTGTTTTACCAACTTGCATATAAGAATAATCATGATTCTTCTATATGTAATTGGGGAACTCAGTTGTGACTGGTAAAGTTATTTTATGAGTTAATCTTCTGTTGCAGTATTTTCTGTGGGTATATTGTCGACGTTAGATAGGTCATAATGATAACTTTGTGTGCTGTTAACATAGAGAAAGCAATTCATCGATTACCTTAGAATTTAATATGTTTGGAATTGAATATCTTCCGATTGTTGGTTTGGGATGTGAAACCTTCAATTGAGTAATAAAACGAATCAACAACTGAATATAGAGATTTGATACAAGAGGGATTCCCGACGCTTTGCTGCTTCTCTCTATTGATACTCTTAAGTATTTTTCTATAGTTTTTATCTTTCATTGTCTATTAAATCCATTTTCTTTAATTCAGTTACTGCTAACGTTTTCATTAAGTGAATTAGTTCCTTGTAACCATTTATCTGAGGAATCGACACCACAACTATACTGCGATAACCGAAAGTACTTTTTTGGCGTAATCACAGAGGTTCAATGTGCTTTGCAGGATTCTCCTACTGATCATTTATTATTGAGTGAGGAGGCGAGGTTGTCTTTATTGTATTGAAATTTGAGTAAGTTGAGGAGAGTTTGTTTAGGCAGAAGTCTCGGGTTCAATGGCTTAATCTTGGTGATCAAAATACGAAGTTTTTCTTTCCAGCTATGAAGCATCATCATCGGCTTAGTAAGATTATGTCCATTTGTAAGGAGGATGGGACTCGTGTGGAGGATCAGATTTTGGTACGTTAGGAGATTTTGTCTTTTTATAAACCCTCTTATGGCCTCAACCGAGTATGCAGTGAATTGATAGAGATCTCCTTCATTCATGTATTACTCAGTTTGTTTCAGATGATCAGAGGAAGGTTCTTGATCGAGATATTTTAGATGAGGAGATTAAGGCACTGATGTTTTCCTTGAAGGATAATAAAGCCCCAAGGCCGGATGGTTTTAATTCAGGTTTCTTTAAGAAGGCTTGGAGTGTTGTGGGTGATGATGTTCTTTTTGCTATTCAGTCTTTCTTTTGTTCATGGAAGCTTTTAAAGCAAATGAATGGTACTACAATTGCTTCAATTCCGAAGGTTCCTAATCCTGAGCAGGTCAAGGATTTTCTGCCCATTTCATACTCCAACACAATTTATAAATGTATTGCCGAAATAATTACTGTGTGGTTCTTCCCTCTGTAGTTAGCCCTAGCCAATTTGCTTTTATTGCGGTTCGGCGTATTAGTGATAATATTTTGCTGTGCCAGGAGTTGATGAGGAACTATCATAGGAGAGGTAGGGCTCCACGTTGTGCTCTAAAGATTGATTTGATGAAGGCCTATGATTCAGTCCGTTGGGACTTCATGGTTGAGGTGTTGAGATCTATTGGGTTTCCTGATAGAATGGTTGGGTGGATTCGTGAGTGTGTGACCTCTACTATGTTCTCAGTTTCTATCAATGAGGAGTTAAATGGTTTTTCCCCTGGTGGTCGTGGGTTGAGGCAAGGGGATCCTATGTCTCCTTACCTTTTTGGTTTGGCTATGAAGGTTCTTTCAGGTTTATTGAGTAAAATGGTTTTTGAACATAGCTTCAGGTTTCATTGGCGATGTTCAAAGAACCGTCTCACTCATCTTTGTTTTGCAGATGATCTTATGATTTTCTCAAGGGCGGAGGAGGCCCCGGTTTCTTTGATTGGGGAATGTCTGCTCCAGTTTATGAGGTTGTCTGGTTTAGTTCCCAATCCGGCAAAGAGTGTCAATTATTTTCTTGTGGTGTTTCCTTAGCAGTGAAACAACATTTACTTAGCATTTTGGGCTTTCAAGAAGGTGTGCTTCCGGTTCTTTACTTGTGTGCCCCTTTTATTTCTACGAAATATCGGGCTTCTGATTGTACTATTCTTATTGAGCGCATTATTGGGCGTGCTAGGAGATGGATTTATAGGACACTTTTCTTTGCAGGATGTAGTCAGCTTATTAAGTTTGTGCTATTCTCCATTCAAGTGTATTGGTCTTCTTTGTTCATTTTGCCTAAGGCTGTTATATGAAGATGAAGGCTACTTTAAGATCTTTTTATGGAAGGGGAGTGAGTTAGTATCTACATGGGCAAATGGGCTTGGGATAAAATCTGTTTGCCTATAGAAGAATGAGGTTTAGGGATTTAGAGCATTGGAATCGGGCGACAATCATTAAGCATTTGTGGTTTCTTTTTTCGGGACAAGTTTCCTCTTGGTCTGCTTGGGTTTCCTCTTACTTACTAAATGGGCGTAGCTTTTGGGAGGTTTCTCGTCCAAGGGATTGCTCATCAAGTTGGAGGAAGATTTTGAGTCTCTGTCATTGGGTGTGGCGGGAGATGCGGTTCAGGATTGGGAATGGGGAGAAGACTTCCTTATGATTTGATAATTGGCATCCTTTTGGGGCAATTGTGGACGTTTTAGGTGCAAGAGTCATTTATGAGTCAAGGTTGGACAAGGCAGCTAGGGTGGCTTCTATCATTAATGGGTCTTCTTGGAGATGGCACCAAGCTAGATCAACTGCTCTTCTTGAGTTGGCTCGTATTCTCCATTTGCATTGTGTTCCTAGTAGCTCGAGGGAGGATGAGTTGATTTGGGAGGAGGACAATAGAGGAGTTTTCTCGGTCAAGAGTGTTTGGGAGGCTTTACGACTTAGAGGTTATTGGGTGAGTTAGAGTCGGGTCGTGTGGTTCCGTAAGGCTGTTCCAAGACATGTTTTTATTCTTTGGTTAACGATTCAAGGTGGCCTTTATACTCATGACAGATTGATAGGCTTTGGCATTTCAAATCGGTCTACATGTGTATTTTGTTGTAATAGTGGAGAAGATGTAGATCACCTTTTTTCCAGTGTCTTTTTTCTTCTCAGGTCTGGTCCTCAACTTTGGATAAATGTGGTATTGTCTGGCACTCTTGTGATTGGCCTCACACAGTCTTATGGATGTAGTAGTATTGTAGCAGTTCGTTATGTCCTTTGATTGCTCGGCTCTCCTTTGCAACTGCAATCTACTTTATTTGGAGAGAGAGAAATGCTCGTCTTCATGGTAAGCCTCCTCGACCTCCCAGTGTGATTCAGAGTGATATTATTTTTACAGTGCGAACACGTGCTAGTTTATTAAAGAAAGTGAAATCATCTTATGAAAATAGATGGCTTCACCATTCTTGGCATTTTTCCGATGACATTTTCTAGTTGTCCTTTTGTTTGTTTTTCTGATTGCGGTTTGGCTCTTGTTGCTTAGCTTGGAGGGTATATCCTCCTTATTCTCTCTGGGATATTCCCTGTGCTGTTGTTGGATTTTTTTTCTTTTGATTATTATACTTTACCTTACCTATCCAAAAAAATAGTGAAAAATTAAGAAAAAAATTTATTTAATATAAATTATGTTACAGTAAATCTTTTTTCCTATTAAGGGACCCATATCTAGTGCCCTCAAAACAAATCAAACGGTTCATAATCCGCGATCAGAATGGCAAGGTCCCTCTTGCAAATTACACTTTACGAACGACTTCAAATTGGTTTTTCTTAAATCATTGGCTGATTCCGGTAGATCACATTTTCCTACAATGTACGCGCCCCCATAGGATCCAGCTTCTGACGAAACAGAATTTTAAATTAATTTTTGTAACAGCAATTATCCGACGTGCCACTTTCAATCCGATCCATCCTTAGTGCTAGGTCCATAAAATGAACGGTCCGATTGAATGGACAGTGATTCAGAGTCCAAGCATTCAGAGTGACCAGTTGACTTTTTACTTGGTGAAAAAGTATGAAGTTTCATCATATAGGCCCCTAGAATTGTATATTTTTTCAAATAAGGACATACTTTATATATATATTAACGAGGTCCATGAACCCTAATGAAATGATTGAAGCACCCTTTTAGTTATATTTTTCACATTCTTAACCATTTATCATTAAAAATAGTCACTGAGAATGACAATATGATCAGTTATTTTAGATACCCAATATAATCCGATCGAAATATTACTCGATATCAGAAGTTTAGTAGATTGTGATATCCAAAAATAAATAAATAAAATTAATTAATAACAACAAATATATTTTTTAAATATCTCATTAATTAGTTAAATTAAATTTTGAGTATCGGATATCAAAATATTTTATTGGTTTTAGATACAAATACCAATTATATTTTTTTGATTATAAATAAATATCAAATATATGATATAAGTTTTGATTTCGATAAAAATGATCAAATATCTAATTATTGTTATCCCTAATAATTAGACATAGTAAATGGACCGGGTTGAGTTTTTTTAAAAAAGCTAAAATCGAGGTCTTTATATAACATTAAGGATCATGTCCAGGGTAAATGGGTCACATTTATGATTGACAAATGAGCCGGATTTGGACCTATTTCATATAAATAAAGAAACTATGTTAAAATTGCGAGAAACTATAAAAATTGTGTCATTCTTGATAATTCTCCGCCAAAGTATTTAAAGGAACGTGCATGTTCACTGTTGATTTTCTCTCTGCTCGCTCTCTCTCTCTCTCTGTTTCTCGGCGTTCTGAAACGACACGGTGACACCCACCTCTAAGCCCAACACACAAACTTAAAGTTTTGATCTTTAATGGCGGCTGAGCCAGAATTTCTTAAGAAACGAAAGCGCAAGAGGCGTTGCAGCGGTCGAGGCAAACTTCTTGTTGGTGAAAGGGTAGAGGTAATTAATTAACGCTAAACCCCCTATCAATGACGCGTCGTTTTGACTGGTTTGTTATCCTCATGTCAGCTTAATTCAGTATCGGTGCTTGAGTTATGTGGTTTCCGAAATTGGTGTCAGTTTAATTCTGGCTACATTGTATTGTTATGGCTACTTTGTTTTGCATGGCTTGATTTTTTTTTTTTTTTTTTTTTTTTTTTTGGATACCCTTTTGTTTCTTATTTTATTGCGTTTTGTTCGTTTTCTTTATAATGTTTCTTGTTTTGTCTTGATTTTAGCTACATCAATATTATTTTCCATCTATGGTTGCTATAAATTCTGTTCGACATTCATGCACGACTTGATAAAAAAATTAAAACTGAATATCTATATGGGGTTTATTTATTTATTTATTTATAATAAAGCTTCTTTACAGTACATGATGTTTATTTCTCAGGAAATTTGCAGTACATGATGTTTCTTGGCCATTTATGGAATAAATTATTTTTATGTACTTTAGTTGAGGCATTTGCACTGAATTTTGCTATATACTAATTGGATTGGGATATCAATTTTTCTTTATTGAATTACGAATTTGTAGTTGAGAAGTGAGGAAGATGGATTTTTGGGCTCATGGTACTCAGGAACAGTCACTGCAAGTAGCAGCCATCGTCGTCATGTTAAATATGATCATCTCCTTACTGACGATGGAGATGATCATCTTGTCTATGTTGTGTTTGTTCCACCGATTATAGACGGCATTAATTTTTCCAATGCAAGTAAATGTCATAGTCGTGGACACATAAGGCCGTTGCCACCTCCAGTCGAGTTTGGGGGATCGAGCCTTCCTTATGGACTCTGTGTGGATGTGTATTACAATGAGGCTTGGTGGGAAGGTGTAATTTTTGACGCTGAAGATGGTTCTGCAGAGAGGAGGATTTTCTTCCCAGATTTGGGAGATGAAATGACAGTTGGAATTAACTCGTTAAGGATCACTCAGGATTGGGATGAATTCACAGAGACTTGGCATCATCGCGGTACCTGGTTGTTTCTGGAGTTGATTGAGGAACATAAACAGGAGTTATACCTTGCTGTGTCAGTGAAACAAATTTGGTATGATTTGCAGGAGAAGAAGGATTATGAGAAGCTTAAGGACTGGACTTCTCCTGTGAGATCATTGTGGAAAGAGTTAGTTTTGGAGGTGATTGATGATAATGTTAAAATTGCCATAGATCATTTTCTCCTGGTGTCAGGCCTTCCACAGTCCTCAGAACAAGAAAATGGAATTGAACTGGCCAACTCTACTGCTATTATGCCTGTTGAGAACCGGGGGAATTCCAATGAAATGAATCTGACCTTTACTAACGTGCAGCCTTTTCAACAGAAGTCTGACCAGGATCAGTCAGTATCCATTCCAGAGGATGTTGGGCCAAAAATGAATCCTTTGATTGAATCAGATGGAACTTGTCATGATAAATCAGCACCCCAGGATTTCCTGGCACGGCCTTCTAATCGAGGTAAAATTTCAGGCTGCAATGGTGAAAAATCTTATAGTAGCAAGTCTGAAAATATCATTTGGAATGCTGGAAGTTCAAAACACGGGAAAAAGCGTTGGAATTGGCTACCTGCCGGTCCAAGCATTTTTCCTAGAGCTGAGTTTTGCCCAGATGCTATTACTAAATATGCACAAATTGGTAGTCAAAATAATAAGTTAACAAGGGATGTTAAGAAGCATCTGAAACATCTAAAATGGGAATTTCAATGTACAAGGGATGAAAAAGGCTTCTTAAGAAACGTTATATATCTCCTGATGGGAAGTATTACCATTCTCTTCGTCAAGTATGTCTGGATTTGACAGAAACCACAGTAAAGATCCTACCTCCGAATTCCCGAGAAGACGGGGGAATTTTTCATACTACATCTGATGATTTGCATTCTTCATGTCCTGAGCAGCCAGAAGATGACCAGGAACTTGATTGCCACCTGCCAGCTGTGACTTCTTCTCGCACTGAATCACACGTTATTAAACCTGTATATAACCCTCAAGCTGTGGTGGACTGGTACAAGCTTGGAGTAGATGAGAATAAAAAGTGCAATCTTAGAAAATCAGATATGGTACTAAAAGCAAGACAACACCTGTCTGCCCTCGGGTGGGTATTTAAATACGTGATTGGATCAAATTCAAAGCGTAATCTGTACCACTTTTCACCAGAAGGGAAGCGTTATTTTTCACTTCGGTCAGCATGCAAAGCTTGTTTAGATAGAGTAATAGGTTCTGAAAATTGTGATTCTACTTGCAAAACCACGGAGAACACTATTGTGAGTGACAAAACTGAGGATCAATTAGCTAGTGGAAAACAATCTTATTCAGTGAGTAATACACACTTCAAAGAAATTGTAATACCGTCACATGCTCTGTCCAAAGATTTATCCACATCATCTTGTATGCCGCAGAAAAGAAAACTAAAGATGAAGAGGAAAACTACTTCCTCTTGTTTGGTTCAAATACAGTCCAACTCAAATGGCACCGACCTTCCAGAATCCAAATTAGAGGATGACATGGAAAATACCCGCCATACATATGTTTTTCGATCAAGAAAAAGGGTGAAGAAGATGGATATTCCTAGTTCCTCAAAACAAAATCCTCAAAATGTGTTATCTTGGTTGATAGATAACAATGTAATTTTGCCTAGGGCAAAAGTAGTCTACTGCAGTAGAAAGAAAAGGTGTCCAAAAGCCGAAGGCCGGATAACTCGTGATGGGATCAAGTGTAAATGCTGTGGCAAGGTATATACTCTCAGTGGCTTTGAAGATCATGCAGGCAGCACTTACGGCAACCCAGCTAGCCATATTTTTTTGGAAGATGGAAGATCTCTGTTGGATTGCCAGCAGGAAGTATTAAATAAAGGTAATGACAGAAATTTCACTGCAGAACCACATGATAGGTTGAAGAGAAATCTTCTTAGAGGCGAGAATGACTACAAATGTTCAGTTTGTCACGATGGAGGTGAACTTATATTATGTGATCGATGCCCATCCTCATTCCATAGAAATTGCGTTGGTCTAAAGGTAGCTTATTTGTTTAATTCTCAGTTTGTATCTCTTATATTTTCTCCTTTTTCTTATTTATCCCTTTTAGAACTATTTCTTAGGGTTTTGTGATTGGATTATTTGGATTCTTGTGTTGGATTAATTCTCTTTCTTCAATAGGATGTTCCAGATGGTGACTGGTTTTGCCCATCTTGTTGCTGTGGAATTTGCGGGTTTGATCTTTCCAGAGAAGTGGTTGAAGATGTTGGGGATGGAAGTGTTCTCATTTGTCACCAGTGCGAGCGTAAATGTAGGTCTATTTTTTTACTCTATGGATAAGCTAAATACACATATGAAGTTCTTCTAATGCACTCTGTCTCTATGTTATAGATCACAGAGGGTGCATCCAGAGTGGAGTGACAGATAACTTTGGAACTCATGTTAAAGAAAACTGGTTTTGCTGCACGAAGTGCAAAGATGTATTTCAAACTTGTCTTTGCTCCTTTTTTTTTTTAACGTAGTAGAACTAAATTTTTGTTTATGCTGATTATCAACAGGTGGTCTGTTTTTGCTAGCTACAATTGATATTTTAGTGTTCCTTTATCCTCACTTTATTCTTTTGCAGCACTAGACTGTGGTTAATCTTTAATGATTAAATGACTTTTTTGTAATTTTCCTTGCAAAAGATTTGCATTATTCTATAATGAAATAATATTTGATCATGTCATTTGATTCTATTTTAGCTGGCATGTGAGGCGGTATGTGGTCGAATCTTAGGAATGAAACTAATCTAATGTGGAAAATGAGAGTAATATTCTTTTACATTTCTCTATGGACTAAGTTATGTGTATTAGTTGTTCATAACTGAAAAGTCGGTGGATTAAATATGCTTTATGTGTAGAACAGAATAGTTGATCATCCAACTTGGGGTTTGACCGAATAAATGTTGTGAGACCCTTAATAAATGACAAACAGTTGATGGGAGCATCTGTTGATGGTCAGTTTAATTGTACGTAGATGAGGATTAACATCCACGATTACTTTAGGAACATCAAAAATTAGGACTTAGACTTACATATCAAATGTTAAAGTAATTTGCTTATTTATTGACCAGTATCTGGTGTTAACTGTGTAAAATGAATGGCAACATAATTACAATACATGCGCATGATCAGTTTGTCCCATAATATGTGCTTTCTGAATTTGTTGATATTGTGTCTTCTTTTGCAGATATTTATAGGCCTCCAGAAGCTTCTAGGAAAACCAATTCAAGTAGGTGGTGTTTACGATCTAACTTGGACACTGTTAAAGTCCTCGCAACATGATACATGTAATCTTGATGATACTGATATTGAGACATTGAGTAAGCTGAATATTGCTCATCGTGTGATGCACGAGTTTTTGAGCCTGTTCATGAACCTTACTCTACTGGAGATCTTGTTGGAGATATTTTATTTAGTAGAGGGTGAGTGATTCTTATTTCATTATCTTAACATTCCATTTATAAGTGTAGTGCATTGTTAATTTTGTTTTGTAGAACGTACATTGAAGTTCTCTATGTCTATATTATATTTTGTTCTATGGGCCCTTTGCCATCTATCATTGAATGATTCTGAAACCACCAAAACTAAAGAGCTTTATCTAGCTTTTGCTGTATTTTGTGGATTGTTTACTACGTTATAGTTATTAGTGTTTCTGACATAAGAGTCTTTAGATTCTAGGCCTGTTACTCGATCCTTTAATTGCAGATACCAAAACTTACAAGTTCAATCCAAATCCAAAATTTTTCAGGTCAGTGCTTAATCATCTGAACTTCCGAGGGTTCTACACAGTTCTTTTGGAGAGAAACGAGGAGCTGGTTTCTGTTGCAACTGTAAGGTAAGCATCATAATCTAGGGGAAACTGTACGGGACGGGATTACATAAAATTAAGAGTCTTTGCAACTAGGCTATGTCAAATAATGGAATCTAAAACATTATTTGCCTGTTCAAGGATATTCGGAGAAAAAGCCGCAGAAATACCCCTTGTTGGTACGAGGTTCAATTATCGTCAACTAGGAATGTGTCGCATTTTGATGAATGAGCTTGAAAAGGTAAATTCAGAGTCTCAAGTTTGTGTGCTAGAATGTTTGTTGTTTTCTTTTGTGTAGTTTGCTTTGTTGATATTACTGTAGACCACATTATGTTTGTTCTCTGTCTTCAAACTGAGGGTAATAAACCATTTTGAGGATCAAGCCCCGAAAAATTTATCAATGATGTGGAAGCTGTGTTGGTGGATCTTAGAACTTTATGTGCCAAACTTCCATTGATATCGTATGTTTATTTTATCTTTTCATGAATCAGATCAATGTGACTAAATCAGTTACAATCAATTAATATTCATGATACATACCCTAACATGAATATATGATGAGCAAAAGAGCTACAGAAATTACAATAATTGTCCCATGGTGAATGGAATTTATACATTTGTATTGTCAAGGTCTGTGTTGTTTTTTTATCTGAAACAACACTTGGGGTGTGAGTGGGTAAAGTTATGGCCAAAGTGGAGCAGGCAAGAATGAAATCATTTGTCCCGCTTTAATAGATTGACTCATTCTTGCCATAATCTTACTATTTTGTTTGGATTATTTCTTCAGAGGCTCATGGATTTAGGAGTTGAGAGGCTGATTTTACCTGCCATTCCTAGTGTGCTAAAGACATGGACAACTTCTTTTGGCTTTTCAAGGATGACGACTTCTGAAAGAATACGATTCATTGATTATACTTTCCTGAATTTCCTAGATACCACTATGTGCCAGAAACTTTTACCGAAGAGAAATTCATCAGAATTGAAGCTCTCGAGAGGTATGTTTGGTGTCCCGGCCGTACAGCTTGAAATACATCACCATCATAAGTTGTTCAGATTTCTTACATGGCAGTTTACAGGATCTCAACCTGGATTTCAAAATAATGTCCGTGAAAGTGGTGATAATAATAATCTTGCTGGGTGCAGTCCCGTCTCAAACAGAACAGATTGAAGAGAGTGTGACCATGGAACAAAGGCTACCAGAGTATGTCTCTCTTTCACTTCATATCTAAGAATATTTAAGGTTTGTAACTGCTGTAGAGCCCTCTCAAATTCCCTCCTTCCCACTGAGTCATAGTAAATTGGCTAATAGAGCATTGGTGGAAGCATGGAGTTCTTTCTTTATACCAACTTTGGAGCATATGCACTCCCCCACTTATTTATTTCTCCCCGGATCATGGCAGAACTCGTACGTCATGTCAAATTTTATTATTTAGACTTGAATCTGTTCGACAAGATATAAGCAAGCATGCTTTCCTTTCTGCCTTTTTGATTCCAAATTGACATAGTTTTCTTGTTTCCTTCTTAGAATTTCTGTCTCTGATGACGGATAACATTGTCGATCATTGTGCTTTTTGCCAGTGTTGCAATGAAGAATGACATTATTTGTATTGAAAGCTCAGTACATAAGGTTGTCATGGTACTAAAAAGCTGCTCGTCTTTTTTCATATTTTCTCCTAATCTCTCATCTCTCTGGTTTCTGTCTTCTCTGACAATCAAGATTCAGACAGGATTTTTTTTTTTACCATAGGTGAACCAGCCAATATTTCTTGAAAGCGAACCTCAGCAAACTAAAATTAACCCAGAGTGCTCACTTGTGGATGCTGATTTTGATGAGACACGTACGAGAATAGGGAGTGATGTTAACTGCTACAAGCAGAGAAAAATCTCAGCCAGCAGGAACTGAGTTTTGCTCAAGTTCAGGCCAGTAATTATCTATAGCTTTTTTCTTTCTTTTTTTTTTTTTTTTTTTTTTTTTTTTTTTTTTTTTGCGGACGTTATCTATTGCTACTTGGTTAATCCATTATCATTTATTCTGGATTTATATCTGCTTATTAAATTCCCAGATTAATGCAGAGCTTGAAGAAAACAGATCATTCAATGAAGACAATTGAGAGGGTAGCAGTTGCATTTGATACTTATAACAGGCCAATTGGATAAAATGCCTACACAGCAATTGGCTCCTAACCATGTTATGTGTTCCTTATAAAGGACCCACTACACCCCTTTTTGTTTTATAAATGAGGGATTTCTGCATGGCCATATATGTAAATTTATGAAGTTTAATGGAACAATGACGTTAAAATATCCATATCCGATCTTTTTTTTGTTGTGGGAAATACTTTGTTTGGTTGGTTTGATAGTATTATTTGGTATGATATCTCATATTCTTAGTTTAAATGATGATTATATCTCATGGTAAAAAAAATTTATTTGTATAGTCGTCGACTATTAGAATAGCTAGTTTAAAATTATTTTGAATAAATAACATCTAGCTATCCTACACATTTTATTAATTGAGTCATTTTTCATCTAATTTTAAAATAAATGTTTACTAATTTTTTAGCAATCTTTTTTAGATATTCAAGTCATTAAAAAGTGATTCAAAATTAACGGAAAATATATACGATACATGCAAAAGTTTGTAGTTTCAAAATTATAATGATTAAAATATGGTGATGACAATTTATTCCCTAAAAAAACTATTGTTTGGTTCGGTTATTAAGCATTTATTTGGAGTCAATAACTAAACTAGTTGTTGCCAATTGCCATTTCAATCAAGGAAATGTGTGACCAACAATTATTTATATGTATTGCTCATAGACAGCACAAACTTCCCTCTTTCTCACTCTTTCTGCTTCTGCGCTTTTTTTTTTTAATCAGCTTTTGATTTTTAGCTGCTTCTTTCTTACAGCAATGGCTGTGCTTTTTTTAAAACATCTTGATTCATTTTTAACAATCTTGCTGTGTCTAGTTTTAGTAATGCAACCTCATGTGGTTTCATCAGCTGTGATAACGGGCTTGAGGAATCATCACAACAATCAAAATCATCATAGCAGTCCGGCTCGCCAAACGTTGGGCCCAGCAGGGGCTGCAGCCGGCCCAACAAATTTTCTAAATTAATTTTTTTTTTTTTTTTAAAATATTTTATACAAATCTTATTTTTTGTTTCCAATTTTCTCATAAATACTGAAACTTCTTAAGAAAAAAATACAAAAGATACAAGTCATCAACAACACGAAATTTCAAAGGTGAGTGACCAACTGCACAAAGCAAAGGAGAGTCGAGGGGCGGTTCTACTTTTATTCAACAATTCAGGATAATACTTCTATATATTTTTATGCAAAATAAAAATGTTTGGAAATTAATATATCGACATATCGTATTGTTCAATTTTTTTCTATGCTCATTATTAGCTATTTAGTTTTACAGTTACAGATTACTTTGACGTAGTTAATTTGTTATTAATTTAACATAGTTAATCTTTTATTAATTTAGCTTGATGGTGAGGATGCTAGACTTACTTTACTTACCTTTTTGCAGCCAAGTATATTTGTTGTAATTTAACATAGTAAATTTTTTTTTATTAATTTAACATAGTCAAATTTGTTTTTTTGAAAAATTGAACAATAGATATTAATTTTGAAACCTAATAATGATTTGTTGATTCCTTTAGGTTTTTTTCAATAAATTTTTTTACAAGAAACTAAATTATTATTTTGTTTTTTGTAATATAGTAATGGAGTAATATTTTAAAAGAAAATCACATTACAACAACTTCTCCAAAGAAATTAAATTATTAAATTTTGAAATTATCAAATTTTGAAATTATTCTCCAAAGAAAAAGTACAGTTCAACCTAAAAACCACAACTTTAAATTATCAAATTTTGAAAATCAAAAACAGCGGTTTGTCTTAACTTGATTTGAAAATTTTGGATCATGGTTAGAATATATGGTAGAAAAAAGATGCTGCATTTTGTCTTTTTTTGTTATCTTTTTAAAGAAGAGAATGGTAAACAAAGTGGTGATGATATATTTGTTAGTAAATGATTTAAGAATTGGAAGAAGAAAGAAAATTTATTGAACATGAGGGAGATATGAATAGTGCTAACAACAAAACTAGACATAACTGTGAAGCGTTGATGAATCAGAAGCAGCATATTAAAATAGCTTTCTCAAGACATTCAGACAAAACTCAAAATGAATATCGAGCAGCATATTGGAATTTTCAACTATGCATTTTGTGAAAAATCGATTGAGAAATTGGATGAGAGATCAATGATTGAATGATAGTTTAGTTGTATACATAGAAAATGATATTTTTTGTAGTATTGATAATGAGGTAATCATTCAACATGTTTCAACATATGAAAACTCGTCAAGAACAATTATAAATGTATTGAATGAAAATATATTAATGAAGTTCAAAATTTTGATACTTGTTTTTTGTTGAACTTTTAACTTAGCCCCTCCATATTGAATTCCTGGCTCCGCCATCACAAACAAATCAGAGCACTTGTTCATTATTTGTAGACACTTGATCAAACAAATCATCGATACGAGATAACGGGTATCGATTCTTGATCGTCACCTTCTTGAGATAACAATAATATATACACAATCTTAAAGTGTCATCCTTCTTTTTCACGAACAATACTGATGCTCCCCAAAGTGAAACACTGGGCCGAATAAATCCTCGATCTAACAGCTCTTGCAACTGTTCTTTCAGCTCTTTCATTTCTGTTGGGACCATATGATACAGAGTCACCAAAATAGAGGTAGTACCAGGCATCAGATCTATAGTGAACTCTAGATCTCTACGTGGAGACAATCTCGGTAACTCATCGAGAAAGACGTCATGATACTCTCTCACAACTGGAGTATATGCTATCTGCGTTGATTCCTCCTTCTCCACCGTAGCGCTGCTCGCTAAAAAGCCCTTGCACCCTGTCTAATCATTACAGGCCAACATGGCAGAAATGATGGGTACCATAACCCGATTATGGTCACTGACTACCTTAAATTCCTCATCATCTGACTTAAACCTCACTTCCTTACCGCTGCAATGAATAATGGCTCCATGAGCAGTCAGCCAATCCATCCCTAAAATCAAACTGAAGTCCTCAATCTCTAACGAGTAAAGTACAAACGATAGTTGCCTTCCCTCAATCTCAACACTCAATCCCATGTATATTGTATCTATCCTGACATCATTCCCTAAAAGAAGACTCACAATCAAAGGAATCATGTTGGTCTTCGGTACACTACCCATACAAGGAATACAACCAGTAGTAATAAATGAATGTGTAGAACCTGTATCAAAAAGAGCTCGAAATAGTATACCTGATACTCGAATTGTGCCAGATACATTTTCACCATCATCTTGTGTCTCGTGCTCTGTCATGGCGAAGACTCGTCTCTTATTAGCACCAGGTTCAATATGTGTTTGAGATGTTTCTCCTCTACCATCATATGTTCCACTTGAAGTTCCTCTACCTCTATTATATGGGAAACCTGAACCTCGTCCACAACTATCACTGGAATATGTCCCTCTACCACGTCATGTTATCGGCTCAGCTCATCGAGATTCGCCACTAGTGGGGCAATCTCTAGCAACATGTCCAAACTGTTGACATTCATAACACTTCTTTCCTCTGGTACATTGTGAACTAAGATGACCCTCTTGACCATAGTTATAGCATCGACGTGGGCTAGTGGGTCGAGATGCTACACTCACGGCACTCCAATCTGTTGGGTTTCTCTAAGTCCCGAGGATCGATTAAAGCAAATAAACAAAATGCGAATACATCAACGAAGTTGCGGAACACTCACAATGAACGGATTGGATGCATCGAAGAAAAAAACTTCATTTCCTTCCTCTTCCAAGCTCGGCAAACTCACTAGTTTGGGCTCCAAGGATTCGGCAGTGGCAATTTTTCCTTCCACCATTTTCGGCCATTGATGTCCTCCATGAAAGCTCCGAGCTTGTGTTGATTCCTTGCTCATGTAGTGAGTTCTCTATCACCCTAGGATGGCTCCTATGTGTGCTAGCACCCAAGAAATTTGCCACAAATTTCTTTAGCTTCTCCTTCATCACTCGGTCAAACCAGAAAACAGAGGAGAAAACCGTGAGAGAGAGGAAAGTTTTGGCTCAAAAAAAAAACGTGAACCATAGAGAGAGAAATGAAAAAGTGTAATAGGTATTTCATTTCCAAAATCAATTAAGCATTTACCACTTTTCAATTTCAAAAAAATCAAGCATTAAATGTTTGCCATCAACTCACATCAATCAATCAATCAATTGTCACATCACTCAAAGTGACATGTGATTTGACGCTTGATGTGACTAATGATTTGACGCTTGATTTGACTTGCGTGCCGCACTCGAATTCGAAATGCGAATGCGTTCGCAAATAATCCCGGGCTCGGGTTCCCTAATTCCAAATTAACAAATTTTCCGTTGCGACGTAATTAAATGATTATGCCTAGCGAAATCATTATTCACATCGCTAATGAATTAATTCTAAATTAACTCGTTTGCCCGAATTAAAATCCAATTTTATTCCGCGTCGAAATCCAATTTCATATAATATATCGAATATATTATTTTTATCAATTAATTCCAAATTAATCGTTATCTCTCTTTAAATGATATTTTATCCCAGATAAAATATCTCTGCAATTAATCCCAGATTAATTTTATCTCTCATCGAATTAATCCCAGATTAATTAAGTGCGAGTCATACGTCATCGGTGAATATTCGGGAAGCGACCCATGAGATCCCCGGATATGTTGGCAGTAAATTCGGTTGTCGGACTATCTGAACACGTACGTACCAAGTACGACGTTTATATCGATTTACAAGACAAGGTTGGCTTCTAGCAAAGCGCCATGCCTACCCAATTCTCCAGAAATATGCTTACAGGAATAAGCGATCTATATCAGGCGTAGTATATGTAGTATTGTGTATGTCGATCCAGTATCGAATGATCACGTGCTAGGCCTTGGGCTGGAATTGTGTCTGCCCCATACGAAGCACATAACGGATGTCTGGTAACTAGTCTCTATAATCGGATAAACCTGACATTGTCATTTTATCCCGATAGCTGCAGCATTTAAGAGAACCAGTCCCGTATTCTACGTGACCATCATCTCCACTATGACTGGAGTGATACTTCCGTCTTGGCATCACACCCAACAAACTACGATTCTCGATATACCCAGAAGAGGCGTACACAGAAACCGGTTAAAGCCCTGGACGACCAAAACTAAAGTATATTGATTGTCGTAAGTATTAGCGGTGCAAGTCTCAGGTTAAGACCAAATACACCTACTCTGATTTCGGACTTCCATAGACACATAGTCATACTACCAATGGAATTCCGAGGGGGTCTATCCAGAGCGAAGCTGTTTCCCGTACCATCGGTAAAACACAACCTCCTATTACACTTGCATGAGTATCATATACCCAAATATATGAGAACTATGTCGTTATGCCCTCACAACGCGCACAAGTGTAATACTAGTCTTTTACGTATTTATCGATGTCCAATCTCGATAATACTCTGACTATGGATATTTAATGATTTATCCTTCATGGACTGATACTGTCTCATATCATTCTCAATCCAGGAACAAATCATAAGGACCTCCTATCATTTATACATCTAGGTGATCTAATCACAAATGATAAGAGCGCAATCTCCTTTGTCACATAGTTAATTTGTACAACAACACCATGATCTGTACAAATAGTGACGATATGGCTCATAATTGTCCAATAATCTCCCACTTGGCCTATAGCCAGTCACTCGAGTGTCTTACACCCGAACTATGTACGGTTGGCTCAAACTGCTGAGAAATGCTTTCGTCAGCGGATTTGCATGATTATCATATGATGCGATTTATTCGATCATCACATCGCCACGATGTATGATCAGTCGAATCAGATGAATAATTGAAGTATGTATCTGGATCGTTGAAGAGACCATTAATTCTTTAGCCTGTACTGACGCCTATCTTAGCTGCTAATAGAATTATATCTAATCTAATTAGATTTATTATCGACCCAAATGGCTTCTATTGCCGCCTCAGCTGCTGGAATAACCCGCATTTGTTGTTTATTCGGTAACAGTATCTTACTTGGAAGATCTGTACTCGGGATACAACTCCACGTACCACTTGAGTAAACGGCACATTCTTTTGTTTTATGTTGCTTTGATTTATTTATTTTTCGTTATTTGAATTCTGCATGTTACTTTTGTATGTATGATACAATCGAGCGCATGGGCTTAGTAAGTCGGATTAAAGGTCCCCTATTTGGAGGGGTTAAAATACTTTACCACAATGTTTTGCCGCGCCGGTTGATGTGTGTTCGGTTGGATATAAGATATGTTCAATCGGGCATACTAAGTTTGATGTGATTGCCTTTATTTTTGTATGTATGATACAATCGAACGCATGTGCTTAGTAAGTCGGATTAAAGGTCCCCTATTTGAAGGGGTTAAAATCCTTTACCACGATGCTTTGCCGCGCCGATTAACGTATATTCGGTTGAATGTAAGATGTGTTCAATCGGGTATACGAAGTCTAAGGTTATTGTCTTTATTTTTATATGCATTGAGATAAGCGCATGGGCTTAGTAAGTGCGATGAAAGATCCTCTAAATGAAGAGGTTAAAATCCTTTGCCAAGATGCTTCGCCGCGCCTCATATTTCGCTATTTGCTTTTTATGTATGTATTGCGTCATATTTTGTGCATCAGGTCTGTTCCCGTTCGAACGCGTTATCGAACGCTATACGAACGCGAACCTTTTGTTTCCCGTTCGAACGCATTTTACAAACGCTACTCGAACGCGCATGCATTTTGTTTCATCAGGTCTGGATCCGTTCGAACGCATTATCGAACGATATACGAACGCGAACCTTCTGTTTCCCGTTCGAACGCGTTTTACAAATGCTACTCGAACGCGCATGCATTTTGTATCATCAGGTCTGGTACCGTTCGAACGCGTTATCAAACGCTACATGAACGCGAACCTTCTGTTTACCGTTCGAACGCGTTTACGAACGCTACACGAACGCGCACACACTGAACTAAGTATGTCTCATCATATTTCATGCACAATTACCTTTTGGGTGATCTCCCTCGCATTATGTAGCCGATCATATTATTTGTATTCCTGCATTTATCCATTCGATGTGTTCTTGGGATGATATTCAAGCATGATTAGGCTGTTAGCATGTTATTTGGTTAATATATTCATGAGATAGTACTCAAGCATGATTAGGTTGTTCTTAGTTTTCCCTATCATATGATTGAGAAATGTTCGTGAGATTGCCATGTGATGTTGCATGTTGTGATGATTAATTTAATGCATGTGGATTTAGAAGCATGATACTCTTGGAAATAAGTGTTACTTAGGCCTGATTAAATTATTACACAAATCCTTTCATTACAAGTGACATAAGTAAGGGACCATTCCGTACCCAACGGTTTGAGGTCTTCCCTTGCGAGGGGTGAGTGCGGCCTTAAATCTCATTTTCCCGGTTCACACCGGGTGGCGACTCCATTATTCTCCGGTTTAGTCCCCTGTGGCTACTCCGTACTCCCAACCGGGCCGCGAGCCCGGGACAGCATGCGTCGCCCAGTTCCTATGTCCCACAGTTTGGCGACTCCACTGGGGATAGAGAATCGGCCCCGAAATATTGTCTTGTAATGTTTGGATTTATGTTCTAATTGACCGTCTCTATAGTGGATAAAATGAGGGTTTAATCAAAGGCATTTTAAGGCTAGGTAATGGTTTGGTGTCTTCCTTCATTCACTACCTTTCTAGAAGGAAAAGCTGTGAAGGCATCTATATAGCCATCTACTCGTAGCCTATTGTGATGGACTAATTTGGAGGACTCGTTGTTTATTCCTGACACCAAGCGATGAGAGCCTAAGAGGCTTTGGTATTTAAGTGAGCCTCGCTCCACCTTCCCTCTGGGGAATCTACAACAATAAATCCATTTGACAGTCAGTCACACACCATAGCTCATTGGCACGTACCTTAGTGTATAAAAAAGGGTGCGCTCACTTGGTCGCTCGAACCCTTGATTGGGGAGACCTAGTTGTGGGCCATCCTTCGCCGATGAGAGCCTTTGTCTACACTCTTGTGAACCCACCCATAGACCGAGGTTGTATGGTTAAAGTAATAATTATTTCCTTGAGTATGTGCTTGTGGACCATCCTCATTTGGATGCAGTTGGACCATTGTCAGAAATGCGGACTTGCTGGGCCATTTAAACTGGGGCGAGTTCGTACCTTATGACCATTGGGCCCAAAGCTTTTGAAATGTTGATGGGCCATTCTGTAGAAATTATTGTTGTATGTTTGCATTATCTTTCTTTTATGCTTGTGTTTGGGAACATCGCCGTTTGGATCCATTTGGACCATTTGTCATGGGATATGGGCTTGTTGGGCCATTTAAACTGGGACAAGAACGTATTTTATGACTATTGGGCCAAAGGCTTCTAAGTGATTGATAGGCCACTTTGTGCTTGTGTTCGGAACATTACCATTTGGATTTAGTTGGGCTATTTGTCATGAGATGTGAACTCGTTGGGCCATTTAAACTGGGATGAGTTCACTCCTATAACAATTAGCCCGAAAGCTTCTAAAATGATAACGGGCCTATTTTTTGAAAATTTTAATTAATTTAGTATGTTATATATGTTACATGCATCTCATGCATCTCATGCATACATATATCATGTTAACACCCTCTATGTCTCAAAAAGACATCATAGATTCCCGTTGGGTTAGGGAAAATGGAAGACTCACCAAAATACTAGGAACAGACATGAGTGAATCAGATATTGAGGTATCCCATATGGATCAGTTGGAAAACGGTCTCGCCAAGGCCACTGAACAGTTGCAAGCCTTGACTACTGCCATGACAAATATGGTTGTGCCCCGTGCTGGGGGAAATTCTGAGAATATGAGGCGTGAGGAGCCTCCGAACGGGTCGGGGGATGATATCCCCACTTTTGATGATGACATGACAGAGCATGCAACAGGCAGAGTGATTGGGTCTCAGGCAGAATTTCAGAAGCTTCGGGATCAGGTTGAGTCAGTTACCCGTAAGATGAAGGGTAATGACGAAGAATTACTAGACTATGAGGCGATGGCTTTTGAGGAATAGTTGCCTGCTCAGTTCAAGATGTCGGATATGGCCAAGTTCAATGGGAATGGGGATCCGAGGGTCCACCTCCGACAATATGTGTCAGTTATGAGTTCAGTGGGCCTAACACAGCGCCAAGCTCAGAAGATGTTTGGGATGTCACTTGAGGGGGCACCCGTAGTGTGGTACCATAGCCTTGAAAGAAAGGTTAAGGAAGATTGGAGGGAACTAGCTGATGCTTTTCTGAAGCAGTATGTTACAGACTTAGAAATTGACTTGTCACTCCGTGATTTGGAGAACACTAAGCAGAAGCCAGAGGAAAGTTTCAAAGAGTATGTGGATCACTGGAGAAGCCAGCTTTTGAAAATGCAGACTCGGCTTTCAGAGAAAGACCAAATTAAAATGATCATCAAGGGCACCAAGCCCTCTATTTATGGTAAGCTGAGGAGGATGACCTCCATGATTACTGATTTCCGACAGTTGAGAGAGACTGTTATGGATATTGAAGAAGAGGAGGCTGAAAACAAAAAGTTCTACGGCCAGAATAGAAGAACTTTTGGGGGGCCTTCTGAGACCAAGCCCGCTACTGCCGAGGTTGCTGCCATCAGGAACCGGCAATTCTCCAACCTTGGTAGACCTTTGTCGAAGGTATTTGAAAAGTTACAGGGACAAGGAATCTTGAAACCCTTAGAAGGCAAGCCACTTCCACACCCCACACCGCCACACATAAATGTGAACCTTTATTGTCACTTCCACCAGCTACATGGCCATGACACCGACAACTGCACCCGCCTCAGGCATGAAATTCAAGATCTCATGGATTCCCATAAGATACCCGACCCAGGAAAAGAATAACCCAACACACACAGAAACCCTCTACCAAACTACCACCCCGCTCCACCACCCACCTACATGATCAACTCTGGATAGCCCGAAACTTTTGTCCTCCAAGCTCTCAACCACTCAGCTTCTTTCATGGGGATAGGGAACGATAGTAGTGAGGGAACATAGTCCAAGTAATAAGACAATGATGTGAATGATGAAGCTGTTACTCCTGGTTTATTTGATCTTGCATTTTCAAAGACATTGAGTTTATCTACTTGTTTGAACCGTTTCTTAATGATAATAAAGATGTTCATTTCGCTTACTTGCCTGAGGCTCTTACTTTTAACCTGTAACATGAGTATATTTGAGAAAAACATTCAACCTTGGTACTATGAAATTCAGTGATGTTTAGAACACGGGGAATCCTCGGAATAAGCAAGCAGAAAGGACATGATATCCATTCAGAAATTGGGAAATGGAACAGTGAGACTATCAGACTTGGAAGGGAATTAGTTCACCGAGCCGATCAACATAGACAGATTGAAGCAGTGGTTTGCCTGAGGAAAAGAAGACTGAGCAGTCATCAAGGGAATTGACGGAAGACCTAACCCGACGGGATAGGAATATTCATGCATGCATACACGTAACACATTTTGCATCCTTTCGTGTTTGTTCTGTGTTGTAATAACAGGTTTCAAATGAGAAAAAAAAATGTCAAATGCAAGCCAACCAGAAGTAACAACAGTACAATGGCAGCAGTCTTCAGGAAGGAATCACAGGGGCGAGGCCCATATCAGTACCAGTCTGGGGGCGAGGCCCACGTCAGTATCAGTTTGGGAATGAGTCCTAGGGCCGAGGCCCACATCAGCATCAGTTTGGGGATGAGTCCCAGGGCCGAGGCCCACATCCGTATCAGTTCGGGGATGAGTCCCGAGGGTCGAGGCCCACATCAGTATCAGCTAGGGGCAAGGCCCATATCAGTATCAGTTGGGGCGAGGCCCGCGTCAGTATCAGTTGGGGGGCGAGGCCCACATCAGTACCAGTTTGGGGCGAGGCCCACATCAGTAACAGTGTTGGGGCAAGGCCCACATCAGTTTGAAGGCAATGCCCACATCAGCATCAATCTGGGGGCGAAGCCCACATCAATACCAGTTTGGGGGCGAAGCCCGCATCAATACCAGTTTGGGGTGAGGCCCACATCATTATCAACATCAGTTTTGCCGGATATGACACTCTGGGGGCGAGGCCCATATCATTATCAGAATCAGTCTAGCCGGGAATGGCACTCCAAGAATGGAAACACAGTTCAGGAATGAACAAGCCGGGGATGGCACTCCAAGAATGGAGCAAGGTTCGGGAATGGATCGCATCACAGCAGAGTTCGGGAATGAACAAGTCGGGAATGGCACTCCAAGAATGGAAACACAGTTCGAGAATGAACAAATCAGGAATGACACTCCAAGAATGGAAACAGAGTTCGAGAATGAACAAGCCAAGAATGGCACTCCAATAATGGAAACACAGTTCGAGAATGAACAAATCGAGAATGACACTCCAAGAATGGAAACAGAGTTCAAGAATGAACAAGCCGAGAATGGCACTCCAAGAATGGAAACACAGTTCGAGAATGAACAAATCGGGAATGACACTCCAAGAATGGAAACAGAGTTCGAGAATGAACAAGCCAAGAATGGCGATCCAAGAATGGAGCAGAGTTCGAGAATGAACAAGCCAAGAATGGCGATCCAAGAATGGAGTAGAGTTCAAGAATGAACAAGCCAAGAATGGCAATCCAAGAATGGAGCAGAGTTCGAGAATGAACAAGCCAAGAATGGTGATCCAAGAATGGAGTAGAGTTCAAGAATGAACAAGCCGAGAATGGCAATCAAAGAATGGAACAAGTCGAGAATGGCAATCCAAGAATGGAGCAGAGTTTAAGAATGAACAAGCCGAGAATGGCACTCCAGGAATGGAAATACGGTTCGGGAATGGACCAAATCACAGTAACGGTTCAGGAATGGACCAAATCACAGCAACAATTCGGGAATGAACCAGGGGTCGCAGCACCTCACCACCCAAATCAACTCAACTCAACCCGTGGAAAGTCAAGTGGCAGTTGGCGAGCCAGGTAAGTGAAAATGCATTGCATAACTTTGATAGGATTGTCACTGTTACACATTACACAAGTCCCATCAAAGTGGGGGCGACTGTAGGCACTACATTTTTGCATATAAGTCCCTATGATGAGTCTCATTTGGAGACACTACCTTTTAAGTCACGGAGGTCACGGAAAACGGACATCGGAAGGGGAAATTCAGAATAAACAAAGTTCACTATTTTCGTTCATGCTGCGTTCGTGTATGCGTTCGAACGCCAAACAGATTGCGGGCATTCGTGCCGCGTTCGAAGAGGCGTTCGAACGGTGTCAGTAATTATGGTTTTGCTGCTAGCCTCACATCAAGCACAATTCGCCCAAGCCTTGGCCCACACGTCCAAGCCCACTTAAAACGCATATTTAACACATGGTGAAATCAAAACAAATCTAAAAATCACATACCAAATTAAAATAAACATTAAAATCAATCAAATATTTTAACTCCCTAATTAAGATATTCACCCACCAATTACACAAGATTCCTTCCTTTCATAAACCAATCAAAACATCTCCATTATTTACTTGATTCCCTTCCTTACCTAGAAACCCTAGCCTTTGCCTATAAAAAGAACCATTCACCACCCTCCTCTAGGCTAGCTCATTCACACATATTCACATAAAGAAAAAAAAGCCTCTCCATTCACACCTAATATACTCAAGAAACAACCTAGAGTTTTCCTCTCCTCCTCCTCCCTTTCCACCGAAAAAAACAATCCCCGTAAAACACTCTCCATAACTGAAAATCACAGCCCCTATACAGCCCCCATAACCTCCAAAAATCGCAGCCCTTTAGCCCTTAAAGACACCCAAGAACAGTAGCCTAAATTCAGCAAACATAGTGACCAGAAAACATCACCGGAAGAGTAGCGAAATACAGTAAAAACAGCAGCAAAAGATGGAGAACGACGACTCAAAACAGTAAGACAACGAACGAGAGCAGTGAACCAGTGAACCGGAAGAGTTGCGGAGCATCCACCCTTCCGACGATCGTGTACCGTACATCCGAGAGGTGATTTAAAATGTTAGACCTGAGGGCACTTTTCTCATTAGTTTATATTCATCTTTTGATTGTTTATTGAATTCTATTCGCATGAGAGTCGTTTGTGGATGCATGTTGTGGCTTGAATGAAATGGAAAATGTGTCGCCTCTTGTGGTATATAGGATGGAAACCCAGACATAAATTTCATAGCTGATTCCGAATGGACGGTAGTATTATCTGTACTCGGGATACAACTCCACGTACCACTTGAGTAAACTGCACATTCTTTTGTTTTATGTTGCTTTGATTTATTTATTTTTCGTTATTTGAATTCTGCATGTTACTTTTGTATGTATGATAAAATCGAGCACATGGGCTTAGTAAGTCGGATTAAAGGTCCCCTATTTGGAGGGGTTAAAATCCTTTACCACAATGCTTTGCCGCGCCGGTTGATGTGTGTTCGGTTGGATATAAGATATGTTCAATCGGGCATATTAAGTTTGATGTGATTGCCTTTATTTTTGTATGTATGATACAATCGAACGCATGGGCTTAGTAAGTCGGATTAAAGGTCCCCTATTTGGAGGGGTTAAAATCCTTTACCACGATGTTTTGCTGCGCCGGTTGATGTGTGTTCGGTTGAATGCAAGATATGTTCAATCAGGCATACTAAGTTTGATATTATTGTCTTTATTCTTTGTATGCATGATACGATCGAGTGCATGGGCTTAGTAAGTCGGATTAAATGTCCCCTATTTGGAGGGGTTAAAATCTTTTACCACGATGCTTTGCCGCGCCGATTAACGTATATTCGGTTGAATGTAAGATGTGTTCAATCGGGTATACAAAGTCTAAGGTTATTGTCTTTATTTTTATATGCATTGAGATAAGCGCATGGGCTTAGTAAGTGCGATGAAAGGTCCTCTAATTGAAGAGGTTAAAATCCTTTGCCACGATGCTTCGCCGCGCCTCATATTTCGCTATTTGCTTTTTATGTATGTATTGCGTCACATTTTGTGCATCAGGTCTGTTCCCGTTCGAACGCGTTATCGAACGTTATACGAACACGAACCTTTTGTTTCCCGTTCGAACGTGTTTTACAAACGCTACTCGAACGCGCATGCATTTTGTTTCATCAGGTCTGGATCCGTTCGAACGCGTTATCGAACGTTATACGAATGCGAACCTTCTGTTTCCCGTTAGAACGCATTTTACAAACGCTACTCGAACGCGCATGCATTTTATATCATCAGGTCTGGTACCGTTCGAATGCGTTATCAAACGCTACACGAACGTGAACCTTCTGTTTACCGTTCGAACGCTTTTACGAACGCTACACGAACGCGCACACACTGAACTAAGTCTGTCTCATCATATTTCATGCACAATTGCCTTTTGGGTGATCTCCCTTGCATTATGTAGCCGATCATATTATTTGTATTCCTGCATTTATCCATTCGATGTGTTCTTGGGATGATATTCAAGCATGATTAGGCTGTTAGCATGTTATTTGGTTATATATTCATGATATAGTACTCAAGCATGATTAGGTTGTTCTTAGTTTTCCCTATCATATGATTGAGAAATGTTCGTGAGATTGCCATGTGATGTTGCATGTTGTGATGATTAATTTCATGCATGTGGATTTAGAAGCATGATACTCTTGGAAATAAGTGTTACTTAGGCCTGATTAAATTATTACACAAATCCTTTCATTACAAGTGACATAAGTAAGGGACCATTCCGAACCCAACGGTTTGAGGTCTTCCCTTGCGAGGGGTGAGTGCGGCCTTAAATCTCATTTTCCCGGTTCACACCGGGTGGCGACTCCATTATTCTCCGGTTTAGTCCCCCGTGGCTACTCCATACTCCCAACCGGGCCGCGAGCCCGGGACAGCATGCGTCGCCCAGTTCCTGTGTCCCACAATAATCCAATTATATAATCAACTATAATGAAATAGTTTGAATACAGTCCAACTGTTTTTTAAAACAACAATTAATTATTAGTCCAACTAATATATTAATTTATATTGACGGAAAAATTTGAATGAGCGCGTATGGCAAGTAACTAAACGAATATTACAAATTTAATACTTGCCTCCCACTATTTTTCGGCGAGCCTCTAACCCTCTGTGGAGTACTCGGGAAACCTTGTTTCCTAGTGGGCTAGGATCCCGTTAAATAACACACAATCTTGACTTTGGCCAACAAATTGTATGATAATTAACTAGGTAGATCTCTAAGATCAATTAGATCCCATCCAATTCCTAGATCCAGTAGGTGGACATCCAAGTCCGAAACATATATCTTATATATGCCAATATATCCAATATATTACCTAACCTTTTTCCTCTGAATCAACTAAGCCTTGGCTTTGGCACAACAAACTTAGTGATCCCAGTTAAGCGGAACCCATTGACCATGGAAAGCTTCGTAATCAATGTCGATGGACAAGAAGTGATCTTGACTTTGGCCAACAAATCACAACTTGGACAAGACACCGTTATGGAACAAAGCCTTCATGATTCAAACACATCCTCGACGGATAAAGGCTTGACTTTGACCAACAAACCAATGCCAGTCTTGGATCTTGAGTAAGAATCACTCAATGGAAGGAAAAACACTTAATATTTTGTGAGGTTTTTTCGCGTGCAAATTGGCAACCAATTTATTATCTTTGTTAAGGTCTATTCATCATACACCCTTAAACATGCATTCTGACGCGTATAAATAAATAATAATGATATGCGGATGGATACTCAACACATTGTTCCTAGAACAAATCTCTCCATTTCCTCTCTCCCGCTAGCACATGTATTACTTCTACCCGTTACATAACACTTCTAAAGAAACCTCATTTACATTGAGGGGAATAGGTGAGAAGAGAAATACATAGAGTCAAAGAGGTAATAGGCTGGACGCGCAGGTCCAATTAATAAATTCTAAATTTATTACAATAATTCCAAAATTGCCTCACTCATCTAATATCCATCCGATATACATTATTCATGCATCGCAACCATGTATTCACACAAGCATGTTATCAATCAATCTAATCCAATTAATTAATCTGATAATTAATGACCATCCAATGTTCAAACAACGATTTGATTTTGCGCGAGTCCAACTCGTTTTGCGAATAAGTACTCAAAGTACAAATTCTTGAATTAAATTAAACTACAACATTAAATCCAATTTAATATGTATTTAATACTAATTCACTATTTAATTTGGAATATTACACTTTATTAATAAACATTTACGACTTAAATTCCAAATTTAATCGTTATGGGTCTCAAAGCCCGATTAACATCCAATGTTAATTTAATTAAAGTCCAATGGGTTTTCAATTAATTTCTTAAGGCGTGGACTTTTGGTCAACTTGGGTCAAACCCAATAACCAAAGCCCATTTAAAGGAATCACCCTTATATGCCTAGAAACCAATTTAGGCCCCTTAGGCCCAATTAAAGTTAAAGGTCCATTAAGTCATAATTGTACTTTATGGAAATGGTTTTGGGCCCAATTGGATCCAACCAATTTAGCCTAAACCAATCTTGGTACAACCAAGCCCATTAAGCCCAATAACAACTTTTCAAGCCGAAATCCAATTTAAGCCCAACATAATTAAATCCCAAAATTCCAATTTCACAATTTAATTATTCAAAGTGTATTGCCATAATTAATTACCCAAATCAATATTTCCAAAACATCAATTACCCTAATTAATTATGCTTATCAACTTTAAAACATGTCCAACACATTTTAATCAAAAATCAAACTCATTTTCATGCATACTAGTCTCGGCATTCATGGGGTAATTTATGTCCGATTTGGTTTCAATCCAATTAAATCCACAATCAACATTAAATCAACATTCCCGATCGTTTCAAGTCATCCAATGATCAACGAAACAAAAAATCCCAAGACATTAGGGCAAGTATTAGATTCGGTTAAGCCAATCTTTTTGGGCAAAATTGATCCAATCATATTTTCATGAAATTAATCCAATCAAACTTCAATTAAACATCATTTAAGCACACTCAATCAAACAATTTTATCAAATCATGCTCAAATTCATTTTACCCAATTTTAACCCTAAGTTCAAGTTTCATGCTTTAACTTGCTTTGATACCATTGTTGGGTTTCTCTAAGTCCCGATGATCGATTAAAGCAAAGAAACAAAATGCGAATACATCAACGAAGTTGCGTAACACTCACAATGAACGGATTGGATGCATCGAAGAACAAAACTCCATTTCCCTCTTGTTCCAAGCTCGGCAAACTCACTGGTTTGGGCTCCAAGGATTCGGCAGTGGCAGTTTTTCCTTCCACCATTTTCGGCCATTGATGTCCTCCATGAAAGCTCCAAGCTTGTGTTGATTCCTTGCTCATATAGTGAGTTCCCTATCACCTTAGGATGGCTCCTATGTGTGCTAGCACCCAAGAAATTTGCCACAAATTTCTTTAGCTTCTCCTTCATCACTCGGTCAAACCAGAAAACAGAGGAGAAAACCGTGAGAGAGAGGAAAGTTTTGGCTCCAAAAAAAAAAACGTGAACCATAGAGAGAGAAATGAAAAAGTGTAATAGGTATTTTATTTCCAAAATCAATTAACCATTTACCACTTTTCAATTTCAAAAAAATCAAGCATTAAATGCTTGCCATCAACTCACATCAACTCACATCAATCAATCAATCAATTGTCACATCACTCAAAGTGACATGTGATTTGACGTTTGATGTGACTAATGATTTGACGCTTGATTTGACTTGCGTGCCGCACTCGAATTCGAAATGCGAATGCGCTCGCAAATAATCCCAAGCTCGGGTTCGCTAATTCTAAATTAACGAATTTTCCGTTGCGATGTAATTAAATGATTATGCCTAGCGAAATCACTATTCACATCGCTAACGAATTAATTCTAAATTAACTCATTTGCCCGAATTAAAATCGAATTTTAATTCCGCGTCGAAATCCAATTTCATATAATATATCGAATATATTATTTTTATCGATTAATTCCAAATTAATCGTTATCTCTCTTTAAATGATATTTTATCCCAGATAAAATATCTCTGCAATTAATCCCAGATTAATTTTCTCTCTCATCGAATTAATCCCAGATTAATTAAGTGCGAGTCATACATCATCGGTGAATCTTCGGGAAGCGACCCATGAGATCCCCGGATATGTTGGCAGTAAATTCGGTCGTCGGACTATCCGAACACGTACGTACCAAGTACGACGTTTATACCGATTTACAAGACAAGGTTGGCTTCTAGCAAAGCGCCATGCCTACCCAATTCTCCAGAAATATGCTTATAGGAATAAGCGATCTATATCAGGCGTAGTATAAGTAGTATTGTGTATGTCGATCCAGTATCGAATGATCACGTGCTAGGCCTGGGGCTGAAATTGTGTCTGCCTCGTACGAAGCACATGTCGGATGTCTGGTAACTAGTCTCTATAATCGGATAAACCTGACCTTGTCATTTTATCCTGATAGCTGCAACATTTAAGAGAACCAGTCCCGTATCCTACGTGACCATCATCTCCATTATGACTGGAGTGATACTTCCGTCTTGACATCACACCCAACAAACTACGATTCTCGATATACCCAGAAGAGGCGTACACAGAAACCGGTTAAAGCCCTGGACGACCAAAACCAAAGTATATTGATTGTCATAAGTATTAGCGGTGCAAGTCTCAGGTTAAGACCAAATACACCTACCCTGATTTCGGACTTCCATAGACACATAGTCATACTACCAATGGAATTCTGAGGGGGTCTATCCAGAGCGAAGCTGTTTCCCGTACCATCGGTAAAACACAACCTCCTATTACACTTGCATGAGTATCCTATACCCAAATATATGAGAACTATGTCGTTGTGCCCTCACAACGCGCACAAGTGTAATACTAGTCTTTTACGTATTTATCGATGTCTAATCTCGATAATACTCTGACTAGGGATATTTAATGATTTATCCTTCGTGAACTGATACTGTCTCATATCATTCTCAATCCAGGAACGAATCATAAGGACCTCCTATCATTTATACATCTAGGTGATCTAATCACAAATGATAAGAGCACAATCTCCTTTGTCACATAGTTAATTTGTATAACAACACCATGATCTGTACAAATAGTGACGCTATGGGTCATAATTGTCCAACACAATCAACAGATGGTATTGTACATCTACTATGACTCTAAGTACCTCTTTGTGGTATCTTATTATGACTCTGCTGCAGGAAGTAAGACATATTATTGGATTTACCATGTCTTCCCTCAAATATTTCGTCTCGTCTTCTCTTTCTGGTCTCCTGAAAAGCTGTTTTGTTCTCTCTCTCAATTTTGATGTCACTATCTGCAATCATAGCTCTGTCAACCAGCACTGCATATGGCAGTTTCCCTAAAATCGAGATCCTTGATCTAATATGTTGTCTCAATCCACCCTTGAATTTCTCCCACTTATCATCCTCACACAGTATCAACCTTGGATAGTAGCGAGATAAGGAAATCATCTGCCTATCATACTCCATCATTGTCTATGTCGGTCCCTAAACTATGTGCTCGAACAGACAACACTGCTCAGTCTGATAGGCATAAGGAAAATACTTCTTATTGGAGGTTTCCTCAAACATATCTCACGTGATATACTGATGTCTTCTAGGTCCATCAGTTCTCCAATAATTGAGTGATCTTAATCTATCTGACAGTATTGTCTCAGTGTGCTTCCACCAGGTCTCAGCTTCACCTCTCATTATAAAAGCGGCAAACCTAACCTTCTCTTAATCGGTAAAGTCCAACACGCTGAATATGTGCTCAATATCATCCTTCCACTTTTCTGCATCGATGGGATCAGTCATGTCATGAAACTAAAGAGGCCTCAAATTGAGAATCTGATCTAGCTTGCTCGTATTACCACTGCTACTCGAAGGTATATTAGTCGCTGGCCCTCTGGAAACCAAATGTACAACTACATCAATAAATCTCCCCAATACATCATCTGGGTGTGTGGCTGTCGGGGGAGCTGAAGGAGCGGAAAGGGTCATATTAGGTACAACCGTAAGAACCACGTCAGGTGCAGCTGCAGGAATAGTGGTTGGGGCAGCTGTTGAAACTATCAGAGGTATAAGTCTAGAACCTTCACCACCATCAATAATCGGCGAAACACCAGATAAAGCTACATCCGGTAAATGATCTACAAGCTGAGTCTGAGGTCTCTCGATACCAATACTCGACATCCTAAAAAGTTGTATAGCTCTCCCTCTCCCACGCTAAGCACCAGAATCATGGCCACGTCTAGACATTTTCCTACAAACATAAAACTATCCTATTAATATCCTCATCTAATGTAATGTGTCTACAGAACCTAAAACCTGAGGCTCTAATACCAAATTTGTCATGACCCTCTCCCTAGAGCGGGCCCAACCCTAGAAAGGGGTTCACAGACTTCTTTAGTTCGAACATTCTATATGTCATACTAATCAAACAAATGTGCACAAATATTACATCATAAATTACAAATTTAGCAAATCACTGAATATCTCTCCAATATTATGGTTTACATCACAAGTCTTAAGAATATGCAAATGATGTCTTAAATATCTAGACCAACCCGAAAAATAATTGTGGCACATGGATCAAATTTTAGTACTACTGCTTCTGTGTTGGCGAACTACCTAGAATGTTTGGGAAAAGAGGAAGTGAGCTTTAATAGCTTAGTAAATAAAGTATTCATACTCTCAAATGACCTCACCAACAAAATATGGATATATATATATATATATATATATATATATATAATATATGAAAATAACATATACTATAATATCATCTCAAGCAACCATTCTCATAATAATGCAAGCATCTATCAAACATTGTTGCTAATCCGGTCCAATATAATAGTGGATTGAAACCAACAGGAGAGTACTTCATCACAACTCCAAAGGTTCCCACCATATCACTCAGCTCATCTGTAAGTGGGAACTGTAACACAATCCAACACTTATTATACATAACAATGCATAAACTCTCATGAGCTCACTCATTACCTCATATAGCATCTCATGAGCTCTCTCTGCTCATATCATCCCATCTCATGTCATATCATCTCATCTCATTTCTGACCACTAGTATACAAAACCACTATAATTCTCTATCCATGCAAAAGTCCTTAATATGTCTATATTCTCACTAAGAATCTGAAAAATGTAAAATTACAATCAGGTCTCTTAATTTTTCAAAATTATGATTTTATCCCTAAACTTTCTAAATTTCCATTTTAGCCCCTAAACTTTCCTATTATGTCCATATAGTCCTAAAACTCTCAAATATTACCTATTAAACCCTGAAAATTAGAATTTATAGATTTACCCTCTTAATCATGTAAATATACAATTAAGTCCAAAACTTTCAAATTTCAGCATTTACACCCCCAAAACGGTAATAATCACGTACCAAGCTCCAGCGACCTCCGAATCTCAAAATGAAAGAGCCGTTGGTTAGCAAACATCTCAAAGATCTCGGTGATAGTGGTGGTGGGGGCTGGAATACGATGGTTTCCGATGATTTGTTAACACTGATACTACCATATTTTGCTCATTTCTCAACAACTGAAGGTTCGATTTGGGCAAAAGAAGTGTCTAAATTACGTATCTCGATGAGAGGAATATTCTGGTCTGGGAGGTGTCGTACACGCAAGATGACACATGAGACGCATCGCGACGGCAACAAGGTGGCGTATGAGAAGCTTGCAGGCACATAGATGAGAGTGACCGGCGTTGCCACACGCGTATAATGCAAGCGCACGTATCGTTCAAGTAGTATAAAAAGTATCGATCCCACGAGGACTTAATACCTAAGCTATTAATTTGTGAAGTCAAATATTTACAAGTATCTAAAGGATTGGTTGTTTTGATTGGAATGGTGATTTTAAATTTTTAAAACAAGTAAATAAAATTGGGCGAAAGTAGATTTAGGAAAATTCAAATTTATAAAACTATCCAGGGTTGTGAATTCTTCCAATATCTTTTAAAAGATGAAGTGGTTATTTCACGTTTGTGCAATATATTGGTTTTCTAACTTGGAACACGAAAATATGTAAAAGCCTCTTCCAATGGTCAGTTACAAATACCCAGTGTAACCCAATTAATCATATTCATATGTCAACCAAGTTACCTGAATTCATTAAGATTAAGTTCCAATTATGGTTACCCCATCTCGACAGGTAAATTCCTATCCTATAAGGAAATCTATTAAAGGGTTATCTATCCTCAAAGAAGATCGTGGGCTATTAAGTCTAAGGCTGAAACCTAAAATTCATTTGTCAAGTTTATTTTAAGTTTACCAGATCAATCTTATTAGTAACCAGTTAACAAGAAGCATTAAGCTTAAAACTTAATAAGTAAACCTTTAAATTACCCAAACTATAAAATAACCCATTATAACCCGATGATATTGGAATTCACAACCCCAGATAACAGACTTAGTTACGACACATATCTAAGGCTAATAAAAGCTTAAATAAAATAAAAGACATAAAGTAAATGCTAGAAATTAAATAAAGTAAATGATGGAAATTAAAATGTAAAAGTACAATAAAAGAAAATGATGGGGGGTTAGAGGATCCACTTTTAATATTTCAAAATTAGAAATCTCCCTTATTCTCAATGTTTACCGATTAATTAACCAGACCATAAAGGCATTAATTTCATTTGTCTCAATTAAATCCAACCGACCATATAGGCGGTAACAAGGTTATTACCTAAACCGACCATATAGGCGGAAACTAAGTCTGAAATGAAAAACCGACTATATAGGCGGTAAATAAGGTTGTCACCTAAACAGACCATATAGACGGTAACTAATTAATCCAAATTTTAATTAAAATAAGGAAAATTAATCTAATTTATTATATTAAAAGTCTTACCTTTTCACCCCAGCAGAATGAGATTACATGCTCATGTTGTAAATGAAAACACACAAAATTTTATTAATTAAATAAAAAGAAAATACAAGAAAACTTAAATAAATATACAAGACACTTTACTTTAGGTTTTCATGGAGAAATTCCTCCAAAGAAAGCATTGAAAATTTACAAAGTTAAGCTTGGTATTTATAGGAAAATCTAAAGGCTTCCACCAATTTCTCCACCAATTTCTCCACCAAATATGACACCAAACATTCAGAATTCGAAATTATTTTGTTCTTCAAAGTTGTAGATCTTTGAGTCTTCTTTAATCTCAACTTGAATCAGCTCAATCGGATATCGGATGAAAAAGTTATGGCCAAAATACCAAACTTGTGTAAAACTGGAATTTATGACTGCACTTCGTGACGCGTACAGTAAATTTCCATTTTCGCCATTTTTTGCTCTGAATTTCATCGTTTTAGCCCCGGGTTGATTCCATTAACTCCCGATATTTTATTTATCTATAAAACACATCAAAACGTTCATCAAACCCGAGAAACTAAACAAAATATTAGGTAAAATGTGTGGTAAATATTGATATATTTTCCGCTCATCAGAGAGTCGTGGCGGTCTGACGGTGTTGGATTCATCTCGTTGAGGGGATTCTCCAGATGTGGTCACTCGTCAGAAATGGAGATCAGACGACATCGAAAATCCTATTTATTTGTCCAGGAACTTTCTCTCTCTAGAAAATTCTCCCTCAATTGCACTCAGTGTCTTTCTTTAAAACTCCCTAAGATTGCTCTCAAAGCTCTCTGGAATTTAATCTTCAACACTCTCCCTTCATTCTCCTCTTGGTATTTAACAAAATAAAAAAAAGGCTAAAGTGTTCAATTAATAAAAGGCTTGAGGTTAGTGGAAGTGGTAAGGGGTGGGTGAGTATTTTTGGTTGTTTTAGAAGACAAACAAACATGATTATTAATGATAATTAATTAGTGGGGTGTTAGGTTGGATTTGAAAGAATTAATCATTTGATAAGATAAAAAGAAAATAAAAGGTATTACATTCATTTTCTATGCGAAGCCGGATAATAAAATTTTCTAGGGAAAATGTTGATGGTGTTTTTTAAGTACTATGATATTTAAGCAGTACGGCATGGGTAAAAGGGTAACTCCCTTCTTGATCGAGACCACTAATGCCGACCCGACCATTCGATGTTGCATACGCCAACGGTAAGGGGCCGAGCACTTGGTGATCAGTGACCGACCACTTAAGTTCGGGTGGACAGGTATTGTCAGATCGATAGCAGCATTCTCAGTTCAGAGGACCATTGTGACCGACCTCATAAAGACCGACCAGATAGCGAGATATGCTCAAGACGATAAGTTATCCTATTCTTATAGGGTAAGGAGATAATTTATCATATTCTTATGGGATAAAGGAGATAAGTTATCCTATTCTTATGGGATAAGGAGATAAGTTATCCTACTTTCATTGGGAAATGTTGATGAGTCAGTATCCTAATAGGATATGGGAAGGTAGTTTTCAACTAGGAATCCTTATGGGAAAATGAATCTGATTTCTTCATTATTATAAATAGAAGGGGAAAGTGTAAGTAAGTGGCATGAGTATCAATATCATGATCATCAGACTTGTAAGCACAAAACAGAGCAGAGAAACATATTTCGGTAATAAAACATCGTCCGTTCTGTGCCCGTGGATGTAGGCTGGATCTGATCCGCCGAACCACGTTAAACCTCTTTGTTGATTGGTGTATTTATCTATCTTTTGCCAAATTTGATTTTGGTTTCCCATAAACAAAACAAATTCACAGTTGGAGGAGGATTGTCTCGGGAGTAAAAAACCTTTATTACCCCTAAGACCGAAATCAGCGGTCAACAGTTGGCGCCGTCTATGGGGAACTAACAAAAAGCAGCTCGCGTAGTCAGACAATGGCAGAAGGTGGAAATCATCGGTCGTCAGAGAGTTCAACAGCGGATTGGATGGAGAGGATGGAAGAGACGAATAAAGAGGGGCTTTAAGCCGGAGCCAGTCAGAGAAGAGGGGAAAAAGCGGAAGGCAACGGATACCAAAAATGTGAGTAAGACCTCTTCTGTTTTAGGCTGACATTTGATTATGGTTGTTTGTTATGGCCCACACAATGGTTTTGATATTTGTTTTACGGCTCGGGTCTGCTCTTGTACCGCCGAGTCTATTTTGTTGATATATGTTTTACGGCTCGGGTCTGCTCTTGTACCGTCGAGACAGATGTTTCTTTCCGGCTCGGGTCTGCTCTTGTACCGCCGAGACCGATGTTTCTTTCCGGCTCGGGTCTGCTCTTGTACCGCCGAGACCGATGTTTCTTTCCGGCTCGGGTCTGCTCTTGTACCGCCGAGACCGATGTTTCTTTCCGGCTCGGGTCTGCTCTTGTACCGACGAGACCGATGTCTCTTTCCGGCTCGGGTCTGCTCTTGTACCGCCGAGACCGATGTCTCTTTCCGGCTCGGGTCTGCTCTTGTACCGCCGAGACCGATGTCTCTTTCCGGCTCGGGTCTGCTCATGTACCGCCGAGACCGATGTCTCTTTCCGGCTCGGGTCTGCTCCTGTACAGCCGAGATCGATGTTTCTTTCCGGCTCGGGTCTGCTCCTGTACCGCCGAGACCGATGTTTCTTTCGGGCTCGGGTCTGCTCTTGTACCGTCGAGACCGATGTCTCTTTCCGGCTCGGGTCTGCTCTTGTACCGCCGAGACCGATGTCTCTTTCCGGCTCGGGTCTGCTCTTGTACCGCCGAGACCGATGTTTCTTTCCGGCTCGGGTCTGCTCTTGTACCGCCGAGACCGATGTTTCTTTCTGGCTCGGGTCTGCTCTTGTACCGCCGAGATCGATGTTTGTTTCGGCTCGGGGCTGGATTTCGTTCCGCCGAGGCCACTTTTTATTCAGTTCGGGGCTGGATTTCGTTCCGCAGAGGCCACTTGTTTATTCGGCTCGGGACTGGATTTCATTCCGCCGAGGCCAATTGGTTATTCGGCTCGGGGCTGGATTTCGTTCCGTCGAGGCCACTTGATTATTCGGCTCAGGGCTGGATTCTTTCCGCTGAGGCCACTTAGTTATCCAGCTCGGGCTGGATTCGTTCCGTCGAGGCCATCATATTTCTCTCAGCTCGGGGTCGGGTTACGTCCCACTGAGTCGGCTTCTTTGGACTGGGGATGTAACATTCCCCCAGAGCCAAGTCTTTCTTTCAGCTCGGGGTCGGGTTATGTCCCACCGAGTCGGCTTCTTTGGACTGGGGATGTAACATTCCCCCAGAGCCAAGTCTTTCTTTCAGCTCGGGGTCGGGTTACGTCCCACCGAGTCGGCTTCTTTGGACTGGGGATGTAATATTCCCCCAGAGCCAAGTCTTTCTTTTAGCTCGGGGTCGGGTTACGTCCCACCGAGTCGGCTTCTTTGGACTGGGGATGTAATATTCACCTAGAGCCAAGTCTTTATTCAGCTCGGGGTCGGGTTATGTCCCACCGAGTCGGCTTCTTTGGACTGGAGATGTAACATTCCCCCAGAGCCAAGTCTTTCTTTAAACTCGGGGTCAGGTTACGTCCCACCGAGTCGGCTTCTTTAGACTGGGGATGTAACATTCCCCCAGAGTCAAGTCTTTCTTTCAGCTCGGGGTCGGGTTACGTCCCACCGAGTCTGCTTCTTTGGACTGGGGATGTAACATTCCCCCCGAGCCAAGTCTTTCTTTCAGCTCGGGGTCGGGTTACGTCCCACCGAGTCGGCTTCTTTGGACTAGGGATGTAATATTCCCCCAGAGCCAAGTCTTTATTCAGCTCGGGGTCGGGTTACGTCCCACCGAGTCGGTTTCTTTGGACTGAGGATATAACATTCCCCCATAGCCAAGTCTTTCTTTCAGCTCGGGGTCGGGTTACGTCCCACCGAGTCGGCTTCTTTGGACTGGGGATGTAAAATTCCCCCAGAGCCAAGTCTTTCTTTCAGCTCGGGGTCGGTTTACGTCCCACCGAGTTGGCTTCTTTGGACTGGGGATGTAACATTCCCCCATAGCCAAGTCTTTCTTTAAGCTCGGGGTCGGGTTACGTCCCACCGAGTCGGCTTTTTTGGACTGGGGATGTAACATTCCCCCAGAGCCAAGTCTTTCTTTTACTCGGGGTCGGGTTACGTCCCACCGAGTCGGCTTCTTTAGACTGGGGTTGTAACATTCCCCCAGAGCCAAGTCTTTCTTTCAGCTCGGGGTCGGGTTACGTCCCACCGAGTCGGCTACTTTGGACTGGTGATGAAATATTCCCCCAGAGCCAAGTCTTTCTTCAGCTCGGGGTCGGGATACGTCCCACCGAGAGACTTATCATCGGCATGGGATCGGAGCATCTCCCCCATGGTCGGCCCTCTATTGGTCTGGGGAGGGGACATTCCCCCAGAGCCAAATGTTCTTCTCAGCTCAGGGTCGGGTTACGTCCCACTGAGTCGATCGTCATCAGCATAAGGGCAAAGCATTTTCTCCACGGGTAGATATCAGGATCCTCGTTGACTGAGCACATGAAGGTGGCAGGAAGGACCAGATTTGCAGCCAAAGCATTTTTCTCTTCGGTTCCTGGAGTGACCACCAACAGATTCATCGGCACACCATCTTTTTTTAGTTCCCGGCATCAACTCGCAAACTCTTTGTTACCGAGAACTAGGGGATAGATGTTGATGATGTTTTTTAAGTACTATGATATTTAAGCAGTACGGCAGGGGTAAAAGGGTAACTCCCTTCTTGATCGAGACCACTAATGCCGACCCGATCATTCGATGTTGCATACGCCAACGGTAAGGGGCCGAGCACTTGGTGATCAGTGACTGACCACTTAAGTTCGGGTAGACAGGTATTGTCAGATCGATAGCAGCATTCTCAGTTCAGATGACCATTGTGACCGACCTCATAAAGACCGACCAGATAGCGAGATATGATCCAGACGATAAGTTATCATATTCTTATAGGGTAAGGAGATAAGTTATCTTATTATTATGGGATAAGGAGATAAGTTATCATATCTTATGGGATAAGGAGATAAGTTATCCTATTCTTATGGGATAAGGAGATAAGTTATCCTACTTTCATGGGGAAATGTTGATGAGTCAGTATCCTAATAGGATATGGGAAGGTAATTTTCAACTAAGAATCCTTATGGGAAAAGGAATTTGATTTCTTCACTATTATAAATAGAAGGGGAAAGTGTAAGTAAGTTGCATGAGTATCAATATCATGATCATCAGACTTGTAAACACAAAACAGAGCAGAGAAACATATTTCGGTAATAAAACATCGTCCGTTTTGTGCCCGTGGATGTAGGCTGGATCTGATCCGCCGAACCACGTTAAACCTCTTTGTTGATTGGTGTATTTATCTATCTTTTGCCAAATTTGCTTTTGGTTTCCCATAAACAAAACAAATTCACTGTTGGAGGAGGATTGTCTCGGAAGTAAAAAACTCTTATTGCCCCTGAGACCGAAATCAGCCGTCAACAGAAAATTTCTTAGTTTTATGCCTGAGAGTACCTTTAAATTCTTTCCATGATGAGAGTAGTTTATCAATTATTGCAGCTATTTGGAATTGTTCATCTAGAGACATACCCTCAGATTCTATTTTTTGTAGTTCATGAGATTGGGTTTCTACAGATTTATCACATATCATTTGGTACCTAAGGTAACGATTAACAACATATTTTTCAGACCCAGCCTCTTCAATATCATATTTGTTCTGAAGGGCATCCAAAACATCTTTATCAGTTTTCCTAGAATTATATATATCATACAATTAATCAGACAGACTATAAAGTATATAGTTTTTGCATATAAAATTATTTTCCTCCCAATTTTCATGTTCCCTAATTTGGACTACGGTAGGGCCATCACTTAATTCGAGTTTTTCAGACATATAAAAGTTTGTAAGTTTTTTAATAGTAAGGAAAAATATTATTTTTAATCTCCAACGTTGAAAGTGAAAGCCTTGAAACCGAAAAGGTTTGTTCAAATCTACAGCAACAACATCAATCGTAATGACATTCATGGTTGCAATAGCAGAAGTAGACATAGCAGATTTCAACATCTTAAAATTGTAGAGACGGATTCTAAGTATTAGAACATATTACAATTCACTATGAAAATAAAATCGGAACTGGGTTAAGTCGTGGACTATATCGTTCTCTTTAAGACGTTTTGCGGCTCTGCCTATAAATTGTGCTTGCAGTTGTTCGGCTTCGACGTCCCCAAGATAAAACAGCCCAGAAAATCTTTGCCTCAATCGGTTAGCACAAACATCGATCGGTAATACTCACACCCACACTCAAACTTTTACTCAGAATCTGAAGATCGAAAGAAAAATAAAAAAATGGAGGGATTGCTCTTATTTTAGTCTCTGTTTTTTCTATATCTTCAAAAAAGAAAAAATAATCTCTTTATATAAAGATTTGTTTTTCAAAATATTTTGACTCAATTTAAGGTGATGAAATAATGAGCATACGTTTTTTAACATAAAGATAATGATTATAAACGTTTGCACATTAAAAAGAAAATAAAAAACGTGTTAGAAAATTAAAAGGAACTGTTACAAATTTTGGACCAATTTTTTTTTAAAAAACTATTTCATTTAAAAGGGTTTACAAAAAAATAAAGGGAAAAACTATTACAGATGTTATAATGATTATATATATATATATATATATATATATATATATATATATGACTGCGGCGCGCGCGTATGTGGTGAACCACCATTAGCGTAACTCCTCACTCTTCCACAAAAGTGGGTACCCCTTGGGGCTCAAGCCCAATTCACTACACAACACCATATAAATAGCAAAATCGGCGTGTAACTTTCCAATATGGGACTCCCTAATAAACGGTGGTTTTTGTAACATCTCTATTCATTCAAAAGCTTGTAACTCCCAATTAAATTTTTTGTAACAACTCTTTTAAGTTCAAACATGTAATCCCCTATTAAAATTCACATTTACAACTCTTATTTCCAGTTATCATAAGACAGCAAGTTCCTGAACAACCATATACAATATTTTCTAAATTGTACATATAGGGCGGTTCCGGCTATAGACGGATAAAATAACTACTAATAATGGGAGGTTCACAAGTTTTTATTATTATAATATTTTATTACAACTAAAGACCTCAACTATAAAAATAATATTGGGTTGTGAACATATCAAGACCGACCCTTGTGTACACATAGCCTAAAATAAATATTAAACACTATCAAGGCTGATCCTAAACATTCAGAAGCCTAAGAATAAGTAAAATTATGATGTTCAAATCTAATTTAATTAAAATATATATAAAATACTAAATATACCTAAAATAATAAAAAAATTAAAATAACCTTTAGTGAGGTTTGACAGGGGCTTACTTTGTTTTTAGTCTGAGCAAAAAGATAAAGCGGGTTGATAATATATAAATATGAGAGCCTTAATTTGGGATCACATTTTATTTGATTTGGAAGATGTATTGAGCATTTTGCATCATCTTATCAGTCACCTACATAAAATTATCCCTAATGTTTTTTCATATTTGTCCTCTTATGATCTAACCATACATGTATTACTAGTACTAGATTTATTCACAAATAAATTGAAATAAACATAAGTTAATAATACAATTGCATATCTTTCTTCTGGTAGAAATACTCTTAATCAAACTTAATTGATTGCTTAACTCAATAAATAAATGCTCATATTTATATGAGAGAAATCAAGTTATTATAACATCACATGCATAACTTCTTATTAACTCACATACATTTGGAAGCAAGCTTTGATTATTATATAATCACATGCATTTGGATGCGTTGATTACTATGTAATCACATGTATTTGGATGTTTAATGACTTCCTCTAACCCCTCCTAAAATGTTACCATCGTGGGTGTATCATATATTCCCCCCTCAATATTTTTCTAATTGTTATTTCTTAACAACATTTTCCAACCATATCAATAAAATAAATTAATTTATATAAAGGATTTTAGGAACCGGAACTATCGGTTCAATTCCGAAATCGAACCGCGGTCGGGTGTGATTTAAAATTTTATTTTTTTCGGTCTCCACATGCAAATGCATAAAAAGTAATCATTTGCATTGGGGTTGCCTTGTTATGAAGGAAAGATTTATGAAGCCTGTATCCGAGTAGCAAAAACAAAAACCAATACCAATTTGATCAAATATTGAAAACAAAAGATGAGAAGAGACAAAACCAGTCCACGCAACCCTATGTTATTAACAATTTGTATTCTCCCTATATTTACATTTTCACAACTCACCCAAAAAAAATAAAAAAAAAAAAATCATATCCAATATATAAAATTCTCAATTATAAGGGGAAAGTCTTGTTATATGTAATTTTAACCTTACTTTCTTATAAAGAGGTTGTTTTCAGGGTTCGAATCCGTAATCAATGAGATAGTAAGTTAACACTAAAAAGAAAAAAATAACAAAAAAATAATTGATCTTTTATTTGACACTGGCATTTTCTTCAGGTGGAGGGGTCCACACAAATGGCCGGACCTCCAAATTGAGGCAAATAATAGAGGCTACAAATCTAAAAAAAAATAATTATACCCATTGCAATAAAGAAGCCAAAATATCTCTATTTTATTGGTAAGAATCATATATTTTAAAAACTTATTTAGTGCCTGGTAAAACTTAGGGCCACCCTTGCTTTAGGGACATCTGTTATTTCTACCAGGGCCTCCATAATAAAAGTAAGTTCCCCAAACATTGTTTCTACCTTGCCTTATATCATAACAAGTTGAATGATCAGCCAAGATGTGAAGATTTGTTAGAGGAAGCAAGTTATTGTCCCAGTCCACTACTTGCAAATTTCTGAAATAGGCTGCTCTTTTGAATCCTTCTTCAGCAAAATGGCCACTGCCCATTTCTGTAGATGTGTGGAAACCAGATGATCTAGAGTTCACAATTTCTCCTCCAAATTGTACCATGCTTCCATGGCTTCTCAAATGACTGAACAAAAATACACGCCAGTATCCAACTAATAGTCCTGATCCAAATTGTAGCCACCAATGTCCATGCTTTGGATCCTGCCATAATGTATTTGTATTTTAGTACTTTTGTATACAAAATGAAAAAGGGAAAAGTACATCTAGACCCCCAAGGTTTTGCTATAATGTACATAAAGATTTCATGTTTTCAGAAGTTATCATACTGATCTCTTTTGGGTAAGCGTGGCACAAAAAGCCCGGGCCCGGCCCGGCCGGGATTTGGCCTGGCCCGGGGTGAAAAAAGCTATGGCCGGGCTTTAAAATGAGGGCCCGGCTCGGGCCCGGGCCTGAGCCGGACTCAACCGAAAAAGCCCAGGCCCGGTCCGGCCCGGACTTAAAATAAATAATTATATATTTTTATTTATAAAATATATATATTTATATAATAAATTTTTTGTATTTATAATTTTTTATATTAAAAAAATCGGATCAGGAAGATCCTATTGTACGTAACATTACCCCAATTTTTCCATTATGACTAAGCTCCCAAATCCAATAAGGGTCAGATTAATAAAGCTTTTACTTTAATAAAGAATAAGGAAAACAGAAGCCAATGCTTAATGAAGCCTTTGACAAAGGAGAAGATTGAAAATGAAAGGAATCTTTCATTTTAATATTGAGAATGGGAAAAGAATCAAGAAAACATATGTCAAACATAACAGTGTACCAATTTGTTTTTTAATTATAATTAAAAACTACTTTGCTAAACCAAACTAAGATTGGATAATGGACATTGAATATTTTGTCAAAAGGGACCAAATTATGAAGGTCACTAAGTTTCTGTTTATCAGTACTTAAAATAGTATTTTCTTAAAGTTAAAATTATTTGAAATTATTTGATAATAAATTCAAAAGCTTTAGTTTAATAACACTCTCAAATTGACTCTAACCAACCACAAAAACTACCTTAGTGCTCAAGAAATTTAAAAGAACTTTTTTCTATATAAAAATAAAAGATGGTCCGACGGAAGAGGCTTCTCATATTATGAGTTCTAAAGATAATTCAATATGTACACAACCTTACTCTTATTTTTTTTTTTTACAAAGAAACTGTTTTCACGACTCAACTTATCACAATGAAGTAACCTTTTTTTTCCGGTAAAATTGTTGTAAATTATTTATCTCACCTTCCAAATCATTAAGCCAATATCAAATTGTCTGCCATTGTAAGAGGATATTGGAGATATTGCTGCTCCAATTGCAATCTTATTGTTGGTTTGAACAAAGCCAGAGCAGAGCAGGTTGTAGCATCCAGTGGCTTGGTAAGCATCAGTCTGTAATTTGTAAATTATAAGTCAATGAGAACTTGTTCTTATGTTTGCTTTCATTTGAAGGGAAGATAGAAATAGAACAGAACTTGATAAGACATAGTGACTCACAGTCCAATATGTGAAGAATCTAGGATTATTATCTCCATATAATTCTGGACTAATCTGCAGAAACATGAATCAAAACTGTGAGACTGCGTAAATTAAACCAACTCAAATGGACAAATGAACTAGTTTTGTTTTTGTTTATTTGCTATCATGAACATGCCTGCCAGCCAGCTTCAATGGTGTTCAAATCATTGCCAAATGAACCAGAAATGACCCATATTTGTGACAAACTGAACTCATATCCATCAGTAACACGGGGCGCCCACACACTGAGACTGGTCTTTGCTCCATAATATTGATCCCCATTTACAAACAGAACTGCATGCTGTCATAAGAAGTATATAAGCAACTGAGATCAAATTATTTTTTTTCAGGTCTTAACAGTGTTAAGGGATGTAGTGTAATAATAAGATTACTCTATTGTGACAGGTAAGTCACGGAAACAATCTCAATATCATGGGAAGCCTCGTGCTCTGGGCTATATCCTTTATCCTTTTTACAGTGCTAACTCACACACACATACCTCATGGCCACCGCCGGTTGAGTCTCGCCTCACATGTCTTCTTAATTTTCTTCCAAATCTTTTGATAGAACTTGCTCTTAAAATATCTTTCTCTGTTGTTCTTCTAATTGGAATAGTTCCTTCTGGGCATGATTCTCCTGAATTAGTCCACAGCTGCAAGCTTTCAATCACTTTCTCTGTGCTCTCATTGCCTTTTGGCCTTTCAGGTGGATCCTGCAAAACAGAAATCTTTTTTCAATCTTTGAAGGAAAATGCATTTAATTTTTTAATGGGGATCAAACAGAAAAATACCAATGGTTTCTGGCCTTTAAGCTCAGGATGGTCAAAAGCTGGCTGAAGATGAGAAAGAACACAATCAATCACATCACCATCAAGGCTCTGCAGCAGAAAACAACAAGAACTCAGATCATTAAACCAACTACACAACAAGTAAAGTTAAATCTTTATTAAAAAAAAAAAAAAAAAAAAAAAAAAAAAACCTGAATTGTCTTGACTGCTGGCTTGTTGACCTTCTTCAAATAAGCATTGACTCTCTTAAGCTTTTGCATATGCTTGCTTGGCTTGAAAGTTTGGTTTGCTGGTATCCAGTGACTGGAATCTGACACAATGGTGACTGACAGAACAGGACTAATTAAAGAAACAACAAGAACAAAAATAACAAAAATAGGTATCACTGAAAGTTTGTTGTGAGAAATAGATGAAGCAGAAGCAGAAGCAGCCATTTGTGAGGAATGTTTTTGTATTGTTGTTTGTTTTGGCATAATTAGGGTTTCTGTTTGTCTGCATTGATGTTGTCTTCTTGTGTTGTTACTACACAACATGGTGGCTACTTGCTACTTTGCTATTAATTAGCTTATTCCAAAGTTTTGTCCATGGAAATGAATCTCTTCAAGTACATACAAAAGAGAATTGAGTTAAGACAAGTATTCAAATGAAACCCAGTTGCTGTTTCATTACCATTTTCAAAACATAAAAGTTATAAACAAAAATCTCTCTCTCTTGGAAGAGATTCTAGTGTCTTGGTTTTGTATTTTCTGACAGAGAGAGAAACTTCAGGCACAAGCTTATTATAAAATAGACCATATTGTAAGTTTTACCCATAATGAGTTGTGGTCAATGCTCATTATTCTTTATTAACAGAATTTAGTCTGTGCTTAGTGCTTATTTTTCAAGAAGATAATTTTCTCTTTTCTTTTTTCAAATTGTGGAATTCATTGCAGAGACTGGTAGTTTTACTTTTGAGTTGGGTTCAATTGGACCAGTGATAGCTGATTTCTTTTTGTGATCAGAAGTTTCCATGTTTGTAAAGCTAGGGAATCTTCAGTTATTTACTCCTGTTATTGCTTTCTAAATTTGTTATAGTCCCCCTTCTTCTTCTTCTTTTCTTTTTTTTTTTTTTTTTTTTTTTTCTTTCTTTTTTTTTTGAATCGTTAGAAATTTCTTCTTAAATCATCTCTTTTGGGTTTAAGTGGAATGGATAAAATCTCCGGTTGTTCCAGACTCTTACAAGAAACACATTCCCTGTATTTGAACCCAAAACCTCAAGATCAGATCCTGAATCCTACACCACTAAGTCACGCCCCTCGGGAACTAGTCGTTTTTACATGTACATGATTTGCGTTATAATTGGCGTTTTTAATCTATAATATATTATTCCGAAATTAATAAAAGAAAAATTGAATACGGAAATGAGCTACTTCACCACTTCAGATTATTTCGTTTTGGGTCTTAATTTTTAATTTAAAGATTTTTTTTTCCTACTTTAAAGATTTTCGTTTTATGACTTATTTTATTTCCACTTTAGGATTTCATTATGCTATCATAATATTTCTTTATTTTAGTGTAAAACTGTGGTTCTGTATAAATTTTATTGAAAGAAAGATCTCTCTCTTTCTCATTGCTTTTGCCAGTCGCCACTATGAAGTGGACTACAAGTAATGCATATTTTGCTTACTTGATGGACCACAACAAATGATCATGTTCAAACATTTCATGATGATGCAAAAATTTACTTTTCTTTGTGCCTAATTTCTTTTGACTATTAGAAATAATTAAATGATTATCAAAGTTAATAATAAAATAAGGCCCTTGAAATGATTTAACAGAGGACCACCTTAATTTAAGAACTAATTTGCTTAAAATGTGCTTCTTGAAACAATTGTTTAATATTAGGCTGTCATAACACATATTCCTCCCATAAATTTCTCTTAATCACTCATCAATGATGACTAATAACAAATTTGCTTTTAACCTTTGAATTACCCAAAGACAAGATTCAACTTATCATATTTTACTAATTTAGCTCAAGGAAATAATGCAGTTCCTAAATTTATTCTAGATAATGCGACCAATATAGTTGGGATATTTAAAACAAAAAGTCAATATCCAGTATATAAGACCCCCGCAATAAGTAGGGTCTGGAGAAGGTCTTATTGTAAGTAGCTTCATTAGTTATCCTTAAGTGGGTGTTTATGAAAGATCATTAGTAATTTTTATTGCAAATGACATTAGGTGATATTCTCTCATGGTGTCACCATTAACCTTGGCATTAGCAGCACTATTACCTGTAGAATATGAGCTAACAATAAGAATAATACAAATAAAGTCAAATATACAGAAGGGTAAGAAATAAATAATACAATAATTATGTAGCCAAAAGTTGATAAATATATGTTTCATAACCCTTTTATAATAAATATGTGGGAGCACAAAAGTATGGGCCCCAAGCTTGCTTCACTTTTTAGGGTTCTGGGTTATGGTGCTTCCCACTTTGAAATTTTAAGATCATTCTTTATTTCTCCATTCTTTTCAGAAACTATTACTGTTGAGGAATATTGGTCCACTACTGAAAGCCACTTTTATTAAAAACAACTGGCAACTTATCATGAAGATCATTATTAATAAGGTATTGCTTCAGTATAAAGTTGGTCTGAGAAGGAATAGATTCCATCCCCACAATCTATAAAGGAATAATTAGATTTCTAATATTTTTTGTCATTCGGTATGAGAATTGGGATGCAAGAAATTTTTTTTTTTTTTAAAAAAGTCTCAAATTCTAAGTGAGATTCGGGATCTTGGCCTATTTGGTATAGGATTCGGAATGATTTTTCGTCAAGATTAAAATATTATTATTTGATTTAAGATAATTTTCCATCCTAAATCTATAATCATGGTAAATTTTTTATTCTAAATATATAATCGAGACAAGAATACATTTAACAAATCTTGACTTATCCCAACGATTCACCCATTTTCTTAAATCTTGTGTAAGTGATGTGTATATGACATAAAGTGAATGTAATTTTGTGATTATTGTTTATTTGGGCATTTTTTTTTTTTTTTTGGTATTGGTGAAAAGGCTGCCATTGCCATGCTTTGTAATTGTAAAGAAGGTGCGGTGGGGAAGGAAATGTAAAAGGAATTGAAAAATGAAGTGGGATTGACAAAGTCATGCTGATAGTAAAGTATAAATTTGTTATCAGCTTAGTCAATAATTTGAAATCTTGGAACAACCTTCATATGAAAAAAAAAATGAATAATATTGTATATATCGAGATTTTTTTAATACCCAATTTATTACGAGAGCCTTAAACATTTTTTCTAAGAATTAAGGCTCACCTCCTCATATATACTTGCTCAGAATAATTTATATAACTTAGCTTAGCGGTGGAACCATTGCATGAATAACCTATAACTAGGGGTGACAAAACGAATCAATGAATCGAATTTGTATCGAATCTTAAACGAATCGAATCCAAATGTGATGGATTCGTATTCGATTCGTTTATTAAACGAATCCTAAACATGATTCGTATTCGATTCGTTTATTAAACGAATCGAATACGAATATCAGTTTAGTCATGATATTATTTAATATCATAATTTACCATAGTTGATTTACATTAATTCTTCATATATTCACATAAAAAATATGTAATTAATATATTTATTAAAAATATCTCACCAAATATCGAAATATTATTTTTTCCTATGATAATTAGCCATAATTTCTCGAATCTTAATTGAAAAATAACAATAACTAGTAAAAAAAATAATAAAACGAATCCTAAACATATAAACGAATCCATAAGCTTAAATTCGTATTCGATTCGTTTAATAAACTAATCGAATCGAATTGACACATTTATTAAACGAATCCATTTTTTCAAACCTGTATTCGCTTTAAAGCGAATCGAATCGAACGAATAAACTAATCATGACCCTAATTGCCACCCCTACCTATAACACTTAATATTTTGATATGTACACCACATGCATAGTGATAAAAGTAATGCAACCATGTAGCTAGGTTGCTTGAGAGGAAACAAAAAAGAAACCTTGGCATCACTAGAAGAAAAGAAATAAAATTTTCAATAATATCTATATTTAGTTTGCAAAGATTTTATTTTTTCACACAAATTTAGAATTGAAAAGATAAATGGTTTTAGTTGCCTTGTCATTATCATGCATGCATGATTAAAGATGGCAAAAACTCGTATCGGAGCTGAGTTTTGCCATGCCCGGTCAAGACCTATACATTATATATATTTTTTGTTTTTTAAAAAAATATATATATAATATTTTAATTCTGAACGAATAAAAAAAGTATATGTTTTTAGTGAAATTATAAATTGAGACCTAAAATTTTTGTTATAAATGTAGGAAAATGACTAGGAGAATAAACTGGATTTAAAGGGAAAAAATTATCATCAAAACGATGTTATTTTGATAATAAATTTTTAAAAAAAGTAAAATAAAAAAGATCAACATTACGTCGTTTTGATGTTGATTTTATCCTCTTTAGTCTTCATAACATTGCTCATAAATATATATGTTTAGAATTAAAATTTTATATTAATTAAAAATTTTATTTTTTAATAATAATACCTGGGCTCCGACCGAACCCTACTTTTCATTGGGCCATGCCAAAATTTGTCACCCTTATGCATAATTGATGAACACTAAAAAATATACATTTAATAAATAGAAAGTAATTATTTTTTACTTATAGTTTCATTAATTCCCTTAATTTAATACATTTGTGAAATTATAATTAAATCTATATTTTATATATTTTTATTGTTATTTTTATTTCTTATATAGATGAAATAATACTTTAGATGCATAACTAGAAAAATGGACGTGACATTTAGATTTTGGTAGCCTGAAATTTAAAAGGACGTTCTAACAGTGTACAATTTCAACTTTACGCAATTTTTATATTTTGACCATAATTGTTTACTCCGTTATCTGATTGAGGCAATTCCAATTCCAGATGAAGAAGACTCAAATATCTACAACTTTACTTTTTACAAGATTTTATAGTTCAAAGTTTTCAAGACCGAAATTGATGAAAAATCCAAAGTATACTATATGTAATTCTTAAAGATAAAAAAATAAAAATAAAAATAAAAAAGAAAAAAAAATGCCAATCCACCGAAAGTGGATTGACACTTTCTTTCCACCTTGTAAATTGTAAAGTTTTGCAAATTGTAAAGTGAGGTGTTGAGTGCCTCTATAAATAGAGGAGCTGAGCACCTCATTCAACAGCCCGCTCCATACTTCTCTCTCTGAGAATTTGTGGAGTTTCAGTTCTTGTGTGTTTTATTTTTCAAGCTTTGTTGTAAAAAAATTTCTTTCAGTAATAAAATTATGCGTGTTTTTATTTAAAGCATGAGTAACTAATTTCATCCTGCTGAGTTAAATGGTGAAACTCTTAATATAAAAATATGGATTAATTTTACTTATATTATAATATATGAATTGTAATCTGAAAATTAATATTTAATTTAAATTTGAATTAATTATTGACAAACTTTGTTACCGCATATATGGCTGATTTTATATATTTGGCATAATTGAGTACCTAACTAGACTTGTTATAGATAGATGTAATCACCGTCTTTATGGCTTGTTTTATATGTTTTGGCATAATTAATTCATGAAATAAATTAACTGGGTAATAATAACAATTTATATATTATAAAAAGTAAGGGTTCTCTAAATTTGAAATATTAAGAGTGGATCCCTTATCCCCAATATTTTAATTTATTGTTGTAGTTCAATTTATAATTGTTCATCACTTCAAACAATTCATCATTTTTTATCACTTGAATTATTATTTTATTTTACTAAATCTATTCCATGTGGATCGACCCCGAACTTAACGAGTTATTTTATTACTTCGACACTCTTATACTTGGGAGTCAAAAGTCACTTTATGAGTGTGTCAATGATACAACCCGAATTCCAAGGGGAAAAAAAGAAATCATCTGAGTACAAGCATACGAAACTTTCAAAAGGATGATATTTGCTTTCAATATTCTGAAAGATCATGTGATTAGTACTGTGCCTACAAAAAAGAATGCAAATGGAAGTAAGATGCATGTATCAAAGTGAGAAGCGATAGACATACATAAGGAAATTTCGAAAATTACTACACCTCTCTTACTGTAGTTACAATGATCACTGTAACATCACTGTAGCTACAGTAAGAGATATGTAGAAATTTTCTGAATTTCTTTATGTATGTCTATCATTTTTGGTATCAAAATAGCTATGTTAATGCATGTTTTGGGGTTGAAGATGGTGATGGTTCATCTCTGATTTGGAAGTTGTGATCATGTGAAGATATATATATATATATATATATGAAAGCTTGAATATTGTAGCTTTTTAAAAGTGCTTCAAGCTAGAGTGCACTTCAAATTCATAGTGACCATCAATCACGTGGCCTGCCATTAACCATATCCAAAGATTCAGATTTGATGAGCCTAGCTAGTTTAATTATTTTCCTTTAATTTATCGTGTTGACGATTGTTTTTCGTTTGAATGATAAAATATGGAATTCATTCCTCGAATAAATCTATCTCGAATAATGAATTTATTTGGTTTGTAAGGAACCGAATCAAATTTAACAAAGACAGATGACATAGAGATTTATGTGGTTCGACGAAAAGTGACTCATACATACATCCACAGGAGAAATTGAGATATTTTATTACTGCTCAGGGTCAAGACCGACCCGAGCTACAAATGAGGGAATAAAAAATTATAAAACATCTCAGGTCTTACACAAACTTGATACAATTCTCTTGAGTGATCGGATAATTGACCAACTTTCTCTCTCTATCACTAGTTCTTAAGCTCTTGACTTCTTACAAGTTTTGATCTGGTTGGCATCACAACTCACTTCATCCCCAAGATACTCTGTTCTCTCGGGATTTCTTATCTCTTTCTTGTGGTCAGGTCTCTCTGCCAGACCGCGACTCTTTCTGGACTCTTGGGCTTTTGCATCTTATTTTGGCTAAGTACAAATCTTCATCTTCTTCCTCGATACTTGAACCTTTCTCGGGGTAAGAACCACCATCAATATATATATATATAATTATCCATTGTGGTTGTGGAATCAAAAAGCTTGGATATAATAATACCAAGAACTTTTTTATTATTTCTTTCAACCTATTGAATATTACTGTTATATTTGCAGAATAAGAAATGTTGACATTATAAATCGAGCTACTATGAAGATGGATTAGTACTCGACCTCAATCTCAATACTTGAATTTGTAGTAGCGAGGGAACAATTATTCTGGCGATCCTTCGTTGACCATGCGTCCTCGGCCAGTTTCTACACCTGAAGTCACAGAAACTATCAAACCCTCCGATGCTCAAGTTAGTTATAGTTTTTTACGGGAAAAACTTTAAGTGAAAATACATATATATTTTAGGTATGATTTTTTTATGTCTTCAAGGGATATGGTTTGGTGGTGTAAGATTCAGTATCTTACCTTGAGGTCCTGTATTCGAATTCAGATAGTGTGTTTCTTATAAGAGCCTGGGATAACCGAAGGTTTTACATGCCCTGCTTAAACCCGAAAAAATTGATTTGGCAGCGGGATTTCCAATGAAAATTCCAAAAAAAAAGTATTGTTTCTTTATAAACAGAAATAATAGAAGGAAAAGTGTTGATTAAATTTTCCAACCCCGATAAAATGAACTATGGCCTTTGTTGATGGTGTTTTCAGGCACTATAACATTTAAGACAGCACGACGAGGACAGAAGGGTAAATTCCTGGCTGGTTGAGATCATCAGAAACCGACCCGACCACAACATGTGAAGACCGACCACTTTGGTTCGTATGACCGAGCACTTTAAGGTCGGCAGGAACACTCTCAGCATAAAAGACTGTCATGACCGACCACATAAAAACCGACCAGACGGCGAGACGCGTTAAAGATGACGACACTCTATTCTAACGGATAAGATAAGCAAGTTATCCTACTTTCACAAGGAGATGGAGTCAGAATCCGAAAAGGAAGAAGAAAAGAGAATGGAGCATCAGGCTGGGAATCCTTGCAAGAAGAAGAGACTAAGTTCAAATAGGATTTCTTATACAAATAGGAGTCTGATTTCTGTATTACTATAAATAGGAGAGCATAGTATGTGTAAAAGGCATCCTAAAAAAATCATAAGATCACCAACAAAACTAGTGATCTGAATCTTCAAGCTCTGACTTGTAGAGATTTGAGAAGAGTGTTTGAGTAATAAAAGTACCATCCCTTTTGTGTCCGTGGACGTAGGTCGGATCCAAATCCACCGAACCACGTTAATCCCCTTGTTGTTTGGTGTGTTTATCTGTTTTTCGCTAAATTTGCCTTTGGTCCCCCATAACCAAACAAATTCACTATTGAGGGAGGATTTTCTCGGGAGTGATATTCCAATATTACCCTGAGACCAAAATCAGCCGTCAACAGTTGGCGCCGTCTGTGGGGAACTCAACAAAAAGCAACTCGCGTAGTGAGACAATGGCGGAAGACGGAAGCCACCAATTATCAGGGAGCTCGGCTGCAGATTGGATGGAGAAGATTGAGGAGAACCTTAGGAAAGAAAGGGAGGAAAGCCAAACTCTGCTAAAAACCATAGTAGACCGTTTGGAAAGAATAGAAGGAGCACACAATGGAAAATTCGAGGCCGGGACTAGCTGACAAAGGAACGACATAGCAGAAGGAAAGAGAATTGTCGATATAAGTGAGGACGACAGACCCCGGAGGAGAGACCCTTACAGGGTGAGATCTGTAGTGGTCCAGGGAGATTCCCGGACCGAGGACACATGGGAGGAAGAGAGTGACAATCGTCACCATACCCCTCCTATGATAGCCTTCGCAACACCCGGCGAAAGGAGAAAGAATATGACGAAGAAGTACGAGAAGATACCGGCCACGAGAAGCACCACCTCCCCCGGGATAACAGAAAGAAAGAATATCGCATGAGGCAGAGTGGAACCAAAGATAGCAATATGAAATCTTGGTTACGGGAGGAGCTGATCAAATGGGGAGTATATCCCAATGCAAACAGAGGGGTTGTCCAGGACGGCAAATATGAATCTCCCCTCGCGGAAAAAATAAGGTCGGCAAAATTCCCAAAGCGATTCAGTATGCCGACCATGGCACCCTACAAAGGCCACTCTGACCCGAAATCACACATCGAAAGCTTTGTCTTGTTAATGGAAGTCCAGGGAGTAGTAGGATGCCATCTGCAAAGTGTTCCCCCTAACTTTAAGTGGACCCGCCATCCTATGGTACAGAAGCCTGGCTCCGGGGAGCATCAGAGACTTCACACAACTTAAGAAGTCATTCATTCGACACTTCAAAGGGGCTTGCGTCCCCAAAAAGACGATTGGAGAATTAAGACTTATGAAGCAATGGGAAGATGAACCTCTGAAAATATTTATTGAAAGATACCATAATATGGTACTCGAAGTCGGAGGGTATGAATCCCCCGAGGCCCTGGAAAGCTTGAAGGGAGCCTTGAAGGTCGGAAGGCTATGGACCCATCTAAGGATCCAAGACACCCCGGACTACGCCACCGCTCTGGAGGTGGCCCGAAAATTCGTTTTGTTGGAGAACGAAGAGAAAGTATCCCGAAAAGGGAACACTATCAGAGAAAGAACCGCAAGGGAGGGTGCCCCCCGCCGAACAGAAAGAGAATCCAGAAGACCACTCCCGAAGCACAAGGAGTTCAAACCACTGCACCGGGACAATCAAGAGAGAAAGGCGCCGACCCAAGTAAACCATGTGGTCGGGGAAGATGCGTACATTCCCCTAAAGAAACCACTGGGGCAAATTGTCATGGAGATCCAGGGGAAAGGCCTCTTAGTGGAACCCGACCAAAGGAGATTCCCCCCGGACAAAAGAAACCAAAAGGCTTATTGTGTACACCACAACTCCAAAGGACATGCAACAGACGGATGTAAAGATCTGCGAGAGCAAATGGAGGATCTAGCACGAAACGGGTATCTCAACAAATACATTGACCACGAGGTCATGACGGCCAGACAAAGAGCGCGTGGTCGCCAAATCAATATCATCGCAGGAGGAAGAACACTGGCCGGAAACTCTAACCGGTCAAGAAAAGATTACAGCAGAACCCGAGGACCAGATGTCTTAGAAACAGAGCAGGGCACAGGGCAACCGGAAGGTCGGTCGGTACCAATAATGTTCGCTGATGAGGATACCCGAGGAGTAAGTTTCCCTCATGACGATGCATTGATAATCAAGGCAGTCATCAGCGGATCGGAAGTAGACAGAATCCTAGTGGACCCCGGGAGCGCAGTTGATATAATTTCCAGAGAAGCGCTGGACAACCTAGGAGTAGAATATGCAACCCTTACCAACGATAGCACTCCCTTATACGGTTCGAGGAGGAGCAGCCGTTATTCCACTAGGAAGAATACAGTTGGCAATAACTGTCGGGACACATCCCCGGACCCGGACGATCATGACAGACTTCACTGTGGTAGACTGCATGAGCAGTTACCAGGCCATCGTCGGGCGACCCTTCATGATGAAAATGAAAGCCACGATGTCCTGCTACCACCTAAAACTGAAATTCCCCACTCGGGAAGGGATTGGAATTGTGTGCGGAAGCCAGAAAACAGCTCGCAGCTGCTTCGCAACTCTCTCACGAGAAACTCTATGCATCACAGAAGACAGTCGAAAACGACAAAGGAACCAGGGAGAAGAAGAAGAAGACAGAGGCCCAGGCGCCTGGCCAAACAAAAGTGCTCGAATCGCTACAGCTGAGGAAACCGAGGAGATAGAACTTTAAGGGACAGGAAATTCAAATACAGAGCCTTTCTCAAAATGGCCCGCAGAGAGTTGTAAGAAGGGCAGTATGTCCCCAAGTATCAATAAAAAACTTTTTTTATTTATCCGCTCTTCTAAAAAATAAAAGTTTGCAAAGAGCTCCGGGGACATACTCAATGCAACAATCCAAAACATAAGGAGAAATTCGCCCTTAATATTCCAAACAGCTCGGGGTCGGGTATATCCCACCGAGTCGGCCCTTCGGACTGGGGACGTAACATTCCCTCAGTTCCAAGTGACTTTCTCAGCTCGGGGTCGGGCACGTCCCACCGAGTCAGCCCTTCGGACTGGGGACGTAACATCCCCTCAGTTCCAAGCGCCTCTCTCAGCTCGGGGTCGGGCACGTCCCACCGAGTCAGCCCTTCGGACTGGGGACGTAACATCCCCTTAGTTCCAAGCGCTCTCTCAGCTCGGGGTCGGGCACGTCCCACCGAGTCAGCCCTTCGGACTGGGGACGTAACATTCCCTCAGTTTCAAGTGACTTTCTCAGCTCGGGGTCGGGCACGTCCCACCGAGTCAGCCCTTCGGACTGGGGACGTAACATCCCCTCAGTTCCAAGCGCCTCTCTCAGCTCGGGGTCGGGCACGTCCCACCGAGTCAGCCCTTCGGACTGGGGACGTAACATTCCCCCAGGTCCAAGTGCCTTTTTCAGCTCGGGGTCGGGTTACGTCCCACCGAGTCATAATCATCAGTCTGGGGACGGGACATTCCCCCAGAACCATCTCTCTCAGCTCGGGGTCCTTAGGGACATACTCGACACATAGGATCCGTGAGAAGCATAGCACGGGGAGGGATGATACCCCCGTGGCGACTGCTTACTCCAGTGTTACCAAACATAAGGAGGAATATGCCCTTAATGTGTCGAACACTCTTTGATCCTCATTTAACCCGATGTAATGGATCCGTGGGAAAGCATAGCACGGGGAGTGACGAGGCCCCCGTGACGATTGCTAGCTCCAGTGATACCGGACCTGAGGAGGGATATGCCCTTAGCGTCCCGGACACTCTTTGATCCATTCATCACTCGGATCCGTGAGAGGCACAACACGGGGATGCGTTGAGCCCCTGTAGCTTGTGCCTACTCCAGCATGGTAAGGATGAGCCCTCATGAAATACACAGGCTCTCCAGTGGACCGACGTGTAGAGGATGTGCCCTTACCAATCAAACGCTCTTTTTGATCCGAATTCTGGTTCGCCGGGACGCTGAATTGAAAGATTCAGAATTGTGTTTTGGAGACCTCGGGCAGGACGCTGTTTTGAGGCATCCGTGTTGTTGTTTTTGCTTACAAAAAACATTTTCGGGATAGGTGCTAAGTCACCCCCACCTTTCAATTTTATTTAATCTTGTTTTCGTTTTTCACCGATCTGGCAGAGGGACGCCCATGCCAGATTCGGTACGGCTTCGCAAAAGGTTGATTCACTTCCCTTCTGTACAAGTCCCAAAAAACTATTCGGCTCGGGGCTGGATTCGTTCCGTCGAGGCCACCTATTTATTGGGCCCGGGGCTGGATTCGTTCCGCCGAGGTCACTTGGTTTCTCTAAACTCGGGGTCGGGTTACGTCCCACCGAGTCGGTTTCTTTGGACTGGGGAGGTAACATTCCCCCAGGACCAAATCTTTCACTCAGCTCGGGGTCGGGTTACGTCCCACCGAGTCGAACTCTTTCGGTTTGGGGAGGTAATATGCCCCCAGAACCCAAACGTCTCACTCAGCTCGGGGTCGGGTTACGTCCCACCGAGTCAAACTCTTTCGGTTTGGGGAGGTAACGTTCCCCCAGAACCCAAGTCTTTCACCCAACTCGGGGTCAGGTTATACCCCTCCGGTTCATGATGACCCCTGAAGGGACTCATATTGTTCGGACAACAAAAAAAAAAAATATAGAGAGAGACACGAAATAAACATAAGATATATATATATATGTATGTCAAAGTACAACTTAAAAGTTTTATTACAAAAAATATGTAAGTATACATAGGGCCCCGGTCGGGTTACCCTTTCTCAATCAGCCCGCACAGGGGCAGGAACTTCTTCCTCAACTGGCTCTGACGACGGGAGGATTGGCTCGATCTCGGGAGGAGGAATCTCAAGGCAGTCCTCGCCTGTGACAGAAACCTCAGGTCGTCCTTCATGGGGAGCCTCAGAAGCCGGAACGATCGAAACCGGGGCAGGATCCATCACTTCCTCGGTAGGAGGAGGGAGCCACTTTCGGAACTCCTCCTCGGAGATCTCCCCTTTACAGAAACTGATGGCCGCGTATATAGGATCCATGTTCAGACTCGGCAACACCATCGGCGCAGTCACCAACTCCCTCTAGGCGGATAGCCTCCTTCTCGGCCTCAAGATCGACCTCTCTTTCCTCAAGCTCGGTTTCTTTCCTCACAAGATCATCCCGAGCCCGCGCCATTTGCTCTTCATTGGCCTTCAACTTGGTTTCAGCACTGGCCACCTTGGCCTTCAAAACACCAATTTCAGATTGGGCGGTCTTCAAATCCTCCCGAGCATTGTCAGCAAGCTTTCGCTCCAGCGCAGCAGCAGCCTTAAGAGCCTTGTTAACTTTGAAGTTCTCAATGGCTGTCAACTCAAGGTTTTGAATCACCCGTCGGCCAGCTTGGTTTCCGCCTCTGTAAGACGATTCTGAAGCCTCTGAGCCTGACCACCATCGGACAACAGGCTCAAAAGAAGATCCTTGTTCTTCGCCATAAGGTAAGTGGCCTGCACAAAAATAAAGAAGGTCATGATACGATATGATGAAGAAACCGAGAACCGAAGTCAGAAAAAAAAAAGAGAATAGAACTACCTTTGCCATCTGAGAGCTCATCTCGGTGACCACAGCCTCGGGCGAGATATCCTCATATCTCGAGACCTCCTCAGGGGGAATCACCTCGGCCAATTCATTGAAGGCCGGCACTAAATGGGAAGTGGCTTCCCGGATGCTTTCTCCCAGGTCGTCCACCCCGAGGGTTACAGGACCCTTTCACTTTTTGGAGGAGCCCACAGATGATTTTTTACCCCGGCGAACGTCTTTCTTCTTGCCCGGGACAGGATCCTCCTCCTCCTCTTGGACCAGCTCGGTCTCCTCAGTCCCAAATTGACGCCTCCTTTTCCTCAAGGGCTTCGGCGGACTGGTGAGACGAGCAGACCCCGACGACTGCACACCGGGAGAAGATAGACCCCGAGCAACCGGCTGAACATTTCCTTGAGACGCCCTCTCAGCCCCAGCAGGGTCAGGCTGTGCCCGGGAAGTCCCAGTTTCGGCATGACCGGCCTTCTTCATGGTACCGGCCAACTTCTCAAGAAACTTTGGCCTCTTCGACATGCCTACAAAAAAAAAGGAAAATCAGGACCCGAGCATATAACAAAGATATCAAACATGATAAAACAAACAGGGAAGATCATCAAAACAGCTATCAGACACCTACCTATCCGACCAGAGACTTCCGGAGGGACGGTCTGAGTAAGGCCTGACTCAACAAAGGCCGCATCATTGACCAACTTCCTCCAGTGGGCAGCATACCCCCGAGCCCAATGTACCCGCCTCCGAACCTGACGAGAAACCTTGGGAGCATCTCGCCAACAAGCTGGGAGGAACCAGAGAAGTCAGAATCCTAAGAAACTAAGAACAGGAATAAAGAAAGAAAGAAGGGGTATTAAAACTCCTAACCTCCAGCCCTGAAGATGTCCGGAACCGAGACGTCCTCCTCAAACGATCTCAGGACCCGACCCCAATCCCCAGTAGCCCAGAACCAAAAATCCTTGAAATTCTTGTTGGAGTCGGGGAGTTTCTGGACAAGGTTGGACGAGCTATCGTAAGCAGAAAGGTAATACCAACCGTAGTGAGTCTTTGGGTTAGACTTCAAACGGTATAACCTCTTCACCTCTTCCAAGCAAGGTACACCTAAACCTGCCCGGTTCCAGACCACATATATGCCGGCCAGAATCCGCCAGCTGTTCAAGCTCAATTGACAATGGGCAATCTCCATCTCGGCCAGCATCCAAGCAAAATAACGTTGCATCGGCAGCCGTAGCCCGCACTCAAAAAAGACAGGAAGAAGTGCCACCGAGCCCTCATCAGGTTGACTAGCATGATCCATTGGGCCGGGAACTTCAAGGGCTATATCTATCGGGATGTCGTATCGTTGCCGCAACAGCGCAAGGTCATCCTCAGTTATTTTGGAGGGACGATTCATATCCAGAGCCGACGACCCAAGTTCACCGGGCTCCGGGTCCTTCCGAGGAACCCTCTGATGGTAGGAGTCTTGTTCAATCTCAGAAGGAGTTGGGGTAGTGTCAAGGTCTTCTACGCTAGGTGCCCCCGAGCCCGAGGAGAGCTCATCAGCAGGGGGAGCCGAGATATTAACAGGCTTTTCAGGGGAGGAATTGTCGTCAGACATCCCTAACACCCACAGAAAAACAAAGAAGGAAGAGGAAATCAATCTACAGCTAAAAAGAAACTACCCACGGTTTCCATGTTAAACTAAAGCAGGTGGTCTCTAAAAGTGCCCTAAAGCAGAACCCAGCAAACCATAAATCTTTTCCTAGCAGACACAGATTCATAAAAAACGAAAGATGAAGAAGTCGTTCAAAAGACTTACTTGTTTCTTCTCAGAAAAGGCAGAAGGTTGTTCAGTGCGGGTGTGCCCATTCCTTATGTTCACAGCACAAAAGAAGAAAAAGACCACGGTTGAACTTCGGAAGCACGGAGTTGGGCAAATCACAGAGATATTTGCAGAAAAGAAGAAGAAATTGCCGAAAAAGATTGAAACAGTGAAAGCCTCGCCCTTTTATAGTCATGGCAAAGACGCTCGTGACCGTTGGATCTAAGGAAAAGCCCGGATGAACGCCAAGTGTCGACTGCAAAAGGGGTCTCCCAAGTTCAAACAGACGGCTGAGATCAGCCCAATGCGAAGACGCCTCTGCACGGTCGATTCGTCCCCTCTTTTGGCGGGAACCCGGCGGATGTTTGACAAGTGTCAAAATTAGAAGAAACCCTAAAGTTGATTTGATAGGCATTTAAACGGACGTGACTGATTGCGTGTCTCGAGACGAAACGCTTAAAAAGAGGCAACAAAGCATTTCTCGACCCAAGACCGACCTCCAACAGAGCAAGTCAGAAACACCTTCTTTGTGTAGTTCCCGGCACCAACTTGCACGCTTGTTGGAACCGAGAACTAGGGGACAGATGTTGATGGTGTTTTCAGGCACTATAACATTTAAGACAGCACGACGAGGACAGAAGGGTAAATTCCTGGCTGGTTGAGATCATCAGAAACCGACCCGACCACAACATGTGAAGACCGACCACTTTGGTTCGTATGACCGAGCACTTTAAGGTCGGCAGGAACACTCTCAGCATAAAAGACTGTCATGACCGACCACATAAAAACCGACCAGACAGCGAGACGCGTTAAAGATGACGACACTCTATTCTAACGGATAAGATAAGCAAGTTATCCTACTTTCACAAGGAGATGGAGTCAGAATCCGAAAAGGAAGAAGAAAAGAGAAGGGAGCATCAGGCTGGGAATCCTTGCAAGAAGAAGAGACTAAGTTCAAATAGGATTTCTTATACAAATAGGAGTCTGATTTCTGTATTACTATAAATAGGAGAGCATAGTATGTGTAAAAGGCATCCTAAAAAAATCATAAGATCACCAACAAAACTAGTTGATCTGAATCTTCAAGCTCTGACTTGTAGAGATTTGAGAAGAGTGTTTGAGTAATAAAAGTACCATCCCTTTTGTGTCCGTGGACGTAGGTCGGATCCAAATCCACCGAACCACGTTAAATCCCCTTGTTGTTTGGTGTGTTTATCTGTTTTTTGCTAAATTTGCCTTTGGTCCCCCATAACCAAACAAATTCACTATTGAGGGAGGATTTTCTCGGGAGTGATATTCCAATATTACCCTGAGACCAAAATCAGCCGTCAACAGCCTTGATTATATAGGAAGAAGAAAACTTATAGTTATGATTTTTTATGAGACATTTTGATTTCAGTGTTGACTTGGTATTTCACAACCTCGAGGTGGATTTAAAAATATGAGAATCCCCCTCAATCAATTTGTCCAACCCTTTTGTTTGATAACACATCTACCCGAGCTTTAGAAAGAACCTTCTCGTAGTGGTTATTTTATTACCAAACAAGAAACTTAATAATAATACTAAAAGATCGATGCATTTGCAAAATAGTTGGAGGAATATGAATTTGATTCTCTCTTCATTTAATTCTTCTTTCAGTTTTGTTTACTTGCAGGACAAACATGTAATTATATGCATTTCTTGTTAAACAAGCAAAGCCATCTTTGAAAGCTTGTAGAAACCAAAAGAAAGAAGAGGCATCTTCTTATTCTGACATAATGTTTTTTTTTCACATTACTTAGGATAAAAGGTCAATAAAAGCAGCAAAGAATTAGGAAGTTGACAAGTTTCAGTAGACAAAACAGTATATACAGACTATAAATGTCATCAACAATGAGAGAAAATACAAGAGCAATGGGAGAGGCTACTTGCAATTGTTAGAATATTTTATTCTAATTATGGGCTTATATTAATTGTGATACAGGTTTTAATAAAGCGCTAAAATAATTGGTTTTGTAATAGAAACTGTGAAACCCAATATTCAAATTTAATAAAGTGGGCTGCACTCTATGTTATTTGATGTGTGGATATTAGAGCGAGCTTCGGAATTGTTATGAGCTTTTAATGGGTGAGCCTATTACATTTCATAAATTTGTGAGCTAAGGTCTCACCCTCACTCTCCTATATAGCTTACTCAATAAGCTTCCTTTTGTTATTTTAAGCTTTATGTCTCTCTCATTAATAATTATGATAAGCATAAATATAAGCTTATACATAATTTTCTTTCTCTCCATTTAATTCATCATTAGATTTTATGTAAAGCATAAAGTTAAGTTTTATATCAAATCTCATTTGTATTATTATATACTTTTTTTTTGGATAACCGGGGTGTCCGGGCCAGCTTACGCGCACCTCGACTATTCCCCGGGACCTGTGCCCCGTGCCCTCAGAAGTTTCCTAACACAGATCAGGGTAAGTCGCTGGCTTTTAACACCAGGGGGTATGGCCCCAAGGAAATGCATCTAGTGGGATTCGAACCTTGAACCTAAGAGGGAGCAAGCCACTCAAGCTCAAAGCCTTTACCACCGAGGCAACCCCTTGGGGTTTTGTATTATTATATACATTATTAAAGATTTGATGAAAAGTAATTATGACGTCAAATCTTTGATTAAGCAAATGTATTATATATATAAGAATGAAATGCAAATGGGAAGATGAGGTGGGCTTTTGATATTCATTCGTTGGGCAACTCTTGCAATTGCCGAGAGTGAAAATAAGGGAGAGAGAAGTTTAAAGTTTTAATAATATTAAGGCATAAATGAAGTTTTATCAGAGCGAGTAAGTTTCTCACCATCAAGAAGTGGGGAGTAGAGGGTGATCTTCTCAGTGGAACAATTCAACAGATTTACAGAAATTTTCGCTGCCGATATGGATTCTAAATCAGGTACGCTCCATGTATCATCCGATTAATTCATTGATTGTATTCTAAGCTCTTGTGTTAAAGGTCATGTTGCAAAATAAATTTTAACAGCAATGGCATTGTTTGCTGCATGGTAAGCCTCCAACGGGTCACAGTAGTAGTTTCATAGAGCTACTTAACTAAAATTTCGAAGGAATTTAACTTTGCGAAAATATTTTTAATACTATTTTAAACACTCTCAAACAAACTAATAATCGTCAACATGAAACGTAACCGAAGAATGAGCATTTCTAACAAGTTTTGAACAGCAATTTGGCTGCAACATTGAGGGCTTACCAGCTTTCCTTTATTGTATGTAGCCTGTAGTGTCTCCTGTTCCTGGTAATAGCACAGCAGGTTGGTTCAAATTGCAGGTTACATACATCGACAAATATCTGTATTATAAAGTATAATGGTATGGGGGAAGAGAAGACAACCAATGGTTTAGTTCGCAAAAATATATATATATATTGAAATGATATTATAATAATTACGCAGAAAAGAATGAACAATAATAAATAATTTAGTTGGCAAAAATATATAGCAGTACAAATAAGAGAAGTGATCCTCAGCTTACACAGGCAGTTGTTAATTTTTTATTTTTGGATTTAATTAATCCAAGCAACTCTGCCTTTACAACAGTCTCATCATGGTACATTCATAAGCAAAACGTAAATATAAGGATATATCAGTTAGAATATAATATTTAGAATAAAATTAAAGATTGAAGCATAGTTAGGATTTAGGAATAACATAAATTATATACACTGTGCATTACTCAAATTGTATTTAACTTGCTTGGATTGGTCTTAAGTAGCTAATTTCTTATGTTAAGGTTGTTATACAGTTGAAAATTTTGATTGTCGTCAAGAAAAATGATAAGGAGATTAAACCAATACTAAACTATGATAAAATTATCATCAAAACAATATCGTTTTATGATAAATTATAAGAAAAAAAAATTAAAATTAAAACAGTTCAAAATTATACTGTTTTAATTTTGTTTTTATTTAGTCTCCGTTTAGTTTCTATATCATTCGCTATAAAAAATCGACCTTTAGCATCCAAACTTTTAGCGTCGATAATATTTTCGACGTTAATAAATCATCTAACGTCGATTTAAACATTCGACGTAAAAGGTTAAATTTTTAGTGTCGTAAAAATTTTTGCGACGTTAAAGGTCAACCCTTTAGCGTCGAAATTACTATTCGACGCTAAAAGGTTTGTAACATCCGGTGATCTCGACTACCGTTATATTGTGGGACGCTTGATATATAATATAAATTATGTTTAAATATATATACACTCATGAAATGACTATGGGAACAATTGATAAATTCTTTTAAAATTCCGATATGAAATTGTACGATGTTCCCTTCCGAACAGCTCTTAGTATTTGGGGCGTAATGTTTTCATACAATCTCCGATTTTTATGAACTTTATATCGTCGGAAAGCTAAGATTTAGATATACAACTTTCATGTTGGATATTTTTCCAAATTCGAAATAGAAACAAGTCAAAAATTGAGATTTTCGTGGATACTACAGTAAATTCGGGTGATATCTAGAATGGGGTGAGGTGGCACAATCTTGGCCACTCTTTTCACCACAAAAATCAGCTCTTGTTCTATAAATAGAGCACTATTCATTCATCCCCTTTCCAAGCCAAAAAATATATGAAGGAGTATTTAGGAAGCTTTCTCATTTTCTCTTCTTCTCATGCTATTTTTGGAGTAATTAGTGATGCTTCCAAGCATATCCAATGACAAGTAAGCTCTCTATTCTCTTTTCCTTCTTCTAATTTCAGTTTTGGGCAAAGAAAATGAAGCCTCAATTCGCACTTTGTGCTACCCTAGTAATGAGAATTGCATAATTGACTTTGGATGAGTTATTAACATGCATTGTAAGAAGTATCTTGATAAGATTAGCTTGGTATGAAGTCTTGATGTGTAGGAATGCGTTAGAAGATTATTACTTAGTGATTTAATGATATTGGCCCTGAAATCGGTCTTGCTTTGTGACGCTAAACCCCCACGTCGCGACGCGTACCAAATAGAAGCTCACTGCCTACGTCTGATCGAGTTGGCGTCGTGATGCTCAAAGCTTGGTGTCGGAACGCGGAGCAAGCAGAGGCTTTGCCTCAAGTCTGAACCAGTGGGTGTCGCAACGCGCAATGTCTGGCATCGCGACGCAAGACCAATTTCCATAATAAGATTTAACCCTTTCAATTGCAACCTAAAATGTTAGAGGCCACCCTTAAAGTTTCGTATCATCTTATATACACGTAATTTATCATGTCACAAACGTAGGATATCATATAGCGATGATAATTTCGATGTACATTCCATGATTTGTATTCTACTTAAGTTACCTATAAAAGGTTATCGTATGAACCATAAATTCTTTCGGCGAGGTGAAGTAATGCTAGCGGACTCCAAATATGTGAGTGGATACTTCTCTTTTTAAGTTAATATATTTTTTTTAATTTATCCATTATGAAATGAGACTTATGTTTAAAGCACATAGGGCGTTAGCCATATTTGATTTCAGATACATATTGTGTTGGGGTTGGTGCTCAGAGCGCCAATTCCCGGTTGTATTTCTGTTAAATACTTCTGTAAAACATTATTATTATGAATAATATATGCAGTTTCTATAATATAATCTATCTTTCTATATGGTAAAGACGTAATGACCTGAGAATGATTAGTCATGATACAGTTGCAAAAGCGTCGCAACGGACATTGAGAAGTATCATGACGTTGTCATTCTCAGACAGTTCCTGGTCAAGGTTTACACTACTTGGTCAGTATAGTAAACCCGTTGAGACCGGTACATGTCGTATACTGGAATATATGATTCCAATGGTTTCTCAATGAACCATTAGTCTTGGAGACTAGTATAGACGTGTAGGTGTTTATAGCGGATAAACACTGAACGACTCACCGAAGATTCTTAATGGATGGTACACCAGCGTCAATAAGAATCTTCTTGGGTTGAGTAGCACTTGTGATTCTTAGACTTGAGATGCCATTGTGGGCACATGAGACATCTTCTACACTTAGACGGAAGTCACGTCACCGATCTATTAAGATCAGACCTCCGCCTGTTCGTTGGGTGTAGACAGATCCTCAGGGTGTCCTATGTGTATCAAGATAGGATCCGTCAGTTCTGTGTATCAGAGCATAGGTAGTCCATATGATTAGCAATCAGATAAAACCATGGGCCCATGGTAAAGTTAAGAAGTTAGTTCTAAACATTCTTTTGAGATTTCTAATAGAATAGTCGACTGGATAATCCCGATAGAGATTTTACGTTTACATCTATATCTCTGGGATTTATCCGGATACCTGTGACGGAGGAATTATACATTTGCCATGACCTCGACTTGTATGGTTCAGCGAGATTATCCATGATCGTCATAATCTACGGGTGGATAGATTATGGACACGAAATTAGATTTCGTGACGGATATACATGAATCTAGAGAGTCTCAATAATGAAACATACTCGTAGAGCACTAGAGCAACATTAATAAATAATATTGATTATTTATAAAGTCGTTTAAAGGTTAAACGCAAGATACGTGCTAAAAGGACTAGATAGTCATTTGCCTAATTATTGTGTATTTACATTTAATACTTGATTAATTTAAATACACATTAATTAATAGTCAAAATGAGTTATTTGACTTATATCCTAAATGAATATATGTTTTTAATATTTAATGTAAATATTATACATATATTTAATATATTTGTATTTGATTAATTAATTGATTATTTAATTGTTAAATGATTAAATTAATTAAAATATAAATATCTTACATTAGGATATTTAAAGTAAATGATGTTAGTTGCTTTTGTTGACTTAAATAAATATCTAATAAAGTTGTATTAAGATATTTATGCAAGTTGATTACATGATTTTTGAAATGAAATTGAAATGAAAATAATTTGGTAAATGCTTGTGATTTTCGGCCAAGGGAAAATTATTACAAGTATATATTGTTTTCATTTCATCTTCATTTAATAACCTAATACACTTTACAAGAAACACCATTAAAGAAAACAAAGAAAGCAAGTGAAGGAGAAAAGGAAAAACTTAAAGAAAAGCTTGGATTTTGTAAGTTTTTCAAACTTACTATTAGAAAGGAATTTGTTCCTTAGGATCTAGGCAACATCTTGTGATGTTCTTAAGTTATTATTTTCATTATTTCTTCTGTTTTTGATGATGGAAATTTGGTTGAAAGTGTTGAGCATGTGTGATGAAGAAAGCTTGTAACTATTGTAGTTATAATCATTCTTTTAAGGTTTTTTGAAACCATGTTGCTAATCTAGAGTTATTGACAAACTCTTAAATGACCTAGATTTGATCTTGAGTTGTTTCATTGTGTTTAGACTTGGATTGGATGGAAGAATGATGATTGAAGTAATTGATTTAATGTATTTGGTTTAATTTGTCCAATTTGTGGAAATTGAAACATTAGGGTTCATGACCAATTCCAAATTTGGGGGTTTTCATATATGTTGTGTATTTGTGTATGTATATGATGCATATAAAGTTTCATGTTCATTGGATTACATCTTGATGTGTTTTGAAGCATGAAATGACAAAGTGCACCAAATGGGACATTAGTGAGGCTCTCGGCCAAATAAGAATTTTTGGGGATTTTGTTGCTTTTGGTGTTTTGATGTTTTGAACATCATAAGTTCATCTTGGAAATGATTTAGAATCATTCAAAATTGATTAGATCAATTTCGGACTAAAATGGACAAAAATACAAAGTAAGGGTATTTCGGTAAATTCACTTAAATATGATTTATTGAATTTATTTTCATAATTTGATTATTGGAATGTTAAATAAATATGTTTATTTAATTAATCCGAGAAAAAAGTTTTGAAATCTGAAAATCGGATTTTCACCGCTTCCGCTGCGCTACCGGATTCACCCCTAAAAACCCCTACATATTGAACGTAAATGTTTTATGCAGTTTTGAAATCTATAGCATGATTTTTATGATTTTGAAGGCATGAGGAAAACACCCACCTTAGTATGTAACTTGACTCGGATATGGAATTGACGGATAGAACATGTGCACATGTAGATGACTGAGGGGATGACGATACGTAATGCCCTCAGATCCTAGTTCAGGATTAGGGATGACAGATGCCCCTAAATCCTAGTTCAGGGTCAGACAGTAGTATAGATCTGCACTCCTGGCTCTCGTTCAGTGGCTTGGGGGACGACGATACGTAACGTCCCAAGACCACCAGATTTCAGGCCTATGGGGATGGTAATACGTAACGCTTATAAACCCTAGTTTCAGGGACAGATAGTGGCATGCTTTGGGAGATGACGATATGTAATGCCCCAATGTTAGGAGTTTGCACTCCTGGCTCTAGTTAGGCGTATGAAGGGATGACGATACGTAACGTCTCCATGCGTCAGGTTTTTCAGTGATAGTTTTCAGAGACAGATTTGCAGATAAAGATTTTCAGAAAACAGGTTTTTCAGAAATGAATTTTCAGAGATAAGTTTTCTAGAGACATGATTTTTGAAATGGACAAGAGGTATGAAAGAATTTTTTTTTTTTAAAAACTCAGTTTTACAGAAAGGATTTAGAGTTTTCCAAACTGTAAAGAGTTTTCAGAAGAATCAGGTTTCTCAGAGTGATTTTTGACTTCAGACTTATGAGACTTCAATAAAGCATTTCAATTTCATATTTAACTTATTCACTCACTGTAGGCACTGCATTTTTGCATATAAGTCCCTATGATGAGTCTCATTTGGAGACACTACCTTTTAAGTCATGGAGGTCACGGAAAACGGACATCGGAAGGGGAAATTCAGAATAAACAAGGTTCACTATTTTCGTTCGTGCTGCATTCATGTATACGTTCGAACGCCAAACAGATTGCGGGCGTTCGTGCCGCGTTCGAAGAGGCGTTCAAACGGTGTCAGTAATTCTGGTTTTGCTGCTAGCCTCACATCGAGCCCAATTCGCCCAAGCCTTGGCCCACACGCCCAAGCCCACTTAAAACACATATTTAACACATGGTGAAATCAAAACAAATCTAAAAATCACATACCAAATTAAAATAAACATTGAAATCAATCAAATATTTTAATTCCTTAATTAAGATATTCACCCACCAATTACACAAGATTCCTTCCTAACTAAACAAAATCACATACTAAATTAAAAAGATGTCATGTCTAATTAAAATCAATTATAACAAATTAAAGATATTGACTTCCTAATCTAAACCAAATTTGTCCCCCCTCAATCTAATCCTTTCCTTGTTGAATACCAAATCAAATCCTCCTTTTAATGCCAAAATCCCTTCCTTGTGAGACAAGGAGTAGCCCTAACCTTTCTCTATATAAACAACCCCTAACCAAGACATGCACTCCCTTAGCTCATACACAAGACTTACACGAAAATCACAATACCAAGAGCCCTAGCCACTCACGGCAATAGTGACCGGCGTAAACACACACGTATAACGCAAGCACACGTATCGTTCAAGTAGTATAAAAATATCGATCCCACGAGGACTTAATATCTAATCTATTAATTTTATAAGGTCAAAAGATTACTAGTATCTAACAGGTTGTTTGATTGATTTGAAATGGTGACGATTCTAAATTTAAAAACAAGTAAATAACATTGTTCGAAAGTAGATTTTAAGAAAATTTAATATTAAAAACTATCTAGGGTTGTGATTTCTTCCAATATCATTTTAAAGATGAAGTGGTTATCTTAAAGTTGGGTAATATATTGATTTATTAACCTGGAACACTAAATTATGTGTAAGCCTCTGTCGATGGTCAGACACAAATACCCAGTTTAACCCAATTGAACCATATGTCTATGTCAACCAAATTATATGGATTCATTAAGTTTAAGTTCCAATTATGCCTACCCCCGCCCGACAGGTATATTCCTATCCTGTAAGGAAATCTATTAAAGGGTTATGTATCCTCAAGGAAGATCGTGGGCTATTAAGTCTAAGGTCTTAAACCTAAAATCTCTATGTCTAGTTCATTTTAGATTTACCAGTTCAATTTTATTAATGGCCAGTTAATAAAAAGCATTAGGATTAAGACTCAATAAATAAACCTTTATATTACCCAAACTATAATTTAACCCCTTATAAAGCGGTGATATTGGATTTCATCACAACCCCAGATAACTGGCTTAGTTACGACACATATTTACAGGTAGTAAAAACTTAAATAAAAGAAAAGACATAAAGTAAAATACTAAAAATTAAATACTGAAAAGTAAATGCTGAAAAGTAAATGCTGAAAGTAAATAAAGTAAAATTACAATAAAAGAAAATGCTGAGGTAAAAGGATCCACTTTTATTAATTCTATTTTAGATATCTCCCTTAATATAATATATTAACTTTGCATGATAATTACCAACCAGCCATATAGGCGGTATCCAGATTAAGTCAAATTAATAATTAATTACCAACCGACCAATCAGGCGGTATCCAGTTTAGTCAGGTTAAAACCAATTTAAATAATTACCAACCGACCAATATGGCGGTATCCTCGTTAAGTCAGGTTTTAACTAGTTTATATATTATAATTAAGGGAGATTAATCTAAATATTAGTAATAAAAGTTTTACCTTTTACCCCAGCAAGGGGAGTTACCTCCTCATTACTGAAAAGTAAAAACTGAAAATTAAATAAAGAAAAGTACTGTGCGTAAAAGTAAATTACGGAAAGTAAAAACTGAAAAGTAAAGAAAAGAAAGTGCGAAAACGAAAATTAATTACTGAAAGCTATAAATAAACAAACAAGATACAATCTTCTTAGTATTCTTAAGGAATTCCTTAGAAGAAAGTATGAATTTTACAAATGAAATGGCTTGGTATTTATAGGCAAAATTTTGCCTCCATCAAATCATCCACCAAATCAATTATTAATTGCTCCACTAATTGCTCCACTAATTGCTCCACCAAATCCATTATTAATTGCTCCACTAATCTCTTATCATTTTTGGTGATGATTTGATAATTTTTATTATTTATTTATTAATTTATTTTTTGCTTTGACTTTAATAATTACACACTACACACTTCTGGATGGTTCATCAATTTCGGGCATGAAATCTTCAGAATTCGAAATTATTTTGTCTTTCAAAGTTGTAGATCTTTGAGTCTTATTTAATCTGGAACTTGAATCAGCTCAATCCGATATCTGAGTAAAACGTTATGCCTAAAATACGACAGATGCGCAAAACTGGAATTTCCAAAACTGCACTTCGTCAAAACGCCCTTTCAAGTTTCCAATCTCCAAAATTAAAATATCAAGTCCAATAATTGCCCTTATTTGACCCATATTTCGTCCTAAATGATTTCATTAAGTCCCAATATTATTTTTTCTGCAAAATAAACTAAAACACATCAAAACGTTCATCAAACCCGAGAAACTAAACAAAATATTAAGTAAAAGGGGCGATAATATTGATATATTTTCCGCTCATCACACCCCCAAACCTAACATTTGCTAGTCCTCGAGCAAAAAATAAAATAAAATTAAAATTAAACTAAGCCACTTTCGTGGGGATCACGTTGTTAGCATATGCCATGCAAGCCTTTAAACCCCTATGTGTCCCTAGTGGACGAGTTGTAGTCTCGTGAGGGTTTACAGCAATGATACCCACAAACATTTTACAAAAGTAAAAAGGTAGTAAAACTAATACACACAAAAGCAAAAAGACAAGCGAAAAGAGAATAAAGATGTTAGTGACTAATCAGGTGAAACTTCTACTCCAAGTCAATAATTGTTTTGTTTCATTCTAAATTACAGAATAAGTAAATCCGATTATTTTTACCATTCTTCATATACACAGCCAACAAAATATTAAACATCTCATTTTTTCCCACAACAGTCATAAGTGCATTGATAAGAGAGTAATATTTTTGTCCTAAAGTTCTATCAGATTTAACACCTTTTGGTAGCAATGGAATAATTTTTCTCATTTTTCTGATTTTTTTTTATTTTTTTTATATATATATCTTCCATCTATATAGCGAGTGTTGGGTCGGTGGCTCCCAAACAAGTTGGCTTTAGGGCACCATGTGTTAAGACACCCCTACAGACTTAATTACCCAGACTTCAGATATATATATTTTTGCATTATCTTCGATCCATGTAACGAGCTTTGGGTCAGTGACTCCCAAACCAGTTGGCTTTAGGGCACTAGGTGTTAAAACACCCTTACACACTTAATAACTCGGATCTCAGACGTTTTTTTTTTTTTTTTTTTTACTCTCATTGCTTTTTGAGATGCTTTATCCAATTAAACTAGAGCACTGAATATTACAAACTTTTCAATTTTAACTCATGTCCGTATGTTACTATATATGTTGATAATACCTGTCAACTGAGCATATGAAGATTCCTTTTTAGTCAGTTTTAAGGAGAATTCACAAATTAAATAATTCAAAATGAAATAAACAAAAATTAACTTGTTTCGAAATAGGTTTGAGATACGTCTCAGGAGTGGAAATTCCTTACTCAGCTATCTCTTACCAATTTCACCTTTTTAGTCAAATTAAAAACACAAAAAAAAAACACAAAATATTTTTGTAATTTTTGAAAATTTTCAATTTTTTTGTATTTTTCGAAAAATTTTGGACTAAAAATAAAAATAACACACAAACTAAAAACAAGGTACTGATCAACTAATTCATTCCCCCAAACCTAAATGAGACATTGTCACCAATGTCTTAAACAGTAAAAGGAGAGTTAAGAAGGTTGTACCTGGTTAGCTGAAAATCTACAGGAAATTAAAGGTTAAGATCCAGATTAATCCGACGCCTCTTACCACGATCGTCCTCGGACCAATTTATCTTTGAAAGGATAGGGTCAACTTGTGTTCATAGGCTATGAGTTGGTCTATTAGATCCGGAGCAGTTCTGGCAGTGAAGAGGAGTTCTTTCATAGGTTTTGACACGAACCCATTTCTCCGAGCATCATCAAGAAACACACAAAGAAAATCATAAAATCCATCAACATTAAATAGTCCAAGTGGTTTCTGGTGTATGTTCAGGTTCGCCCAAGATAGTACAATAAAAATTTCCTCCAATGTGCCCAAGCCACCTGGCAAAGCAATAAAAGCATCAGCACGGTTAATCATTTCTACCAATCGTTCAGACATACCTGGCACGATCAGTTCCTCTCCGTTTGATGATCCAATAAGATTTGCCTCTGCCAAGGGTTTTGGGATGATTCCCAAAACATGACTGCCTCCTTCCTGTACAGCCTTTGAAACGATCCCCATTAGTCCAAGATTGCCTCCGCCATATATTAAATGCATATTTCTTGCAGCTAAGACTCGACCCAATTCCTGTGCTGCTTCTATGTATTGTGGCTTAGTTCCAACACTAGTACCGTAAAATACACAGATATTTTCAACTCGTCTTCTTGAAGTGGCTTCCATTTTTATGTATTTCTTTCTCAACTCTGGATGCCTTCAAAAGTGCAATGACGGGCTGAATTTATAGTACCTGAAAAGGGTGAGTAAAAATAGCACAAGTATCTTCCAGAGGACGATTAGTAGCGAAATAATATCGTGATAGTCAAAAAGGTCTGGATCCTGTAGGAGAAAATAAAAGAAAACAACAAAACAAATCACAATTATTAAGAAAAGACAAAGAGATATAATATTTACAAGAAAAGTAACGGCTTGATTGACGTCTATGTGTCAGGGACAAGCTTCCCATCCAATTTTCTTATAAATTGGCAAACAGGGTCTTTTTGAGTCAGATTCCCGAGACTTAATTGTTGTCTTTCTTTTTGGAATTGTGTATGTAATTTGCGAATGGCAATGTGAACATATCCACTGGGATGCGTCTCAAGAGTTGAAGATATTTCATCTAAAGACTCCTTACTCAAGCCATCCCTAATGAATTTAATTTTGTCTTCACGATTATCAGACACCATTCCTAAAGAACGACAACGAGTGTTGCAATTAAATCGTGCACATTTAAAACAAACACACATTTGCTTAGCTCTTCGTTTCTTTGCATAGGTGCTTCTTCCAAAACCAGGCAGATGTGAAATAAAAGAGTCAGAAGACTCACCTGCCAATCGGACTCGTGCTTCAATTACCCAACGAATATCATTAGGAACACCGTGAATTATCAGTAACCTCATCCGTTCCAAGCGAGCTTTGTAAACTTTCATCAGAGATTTTTGAGGGAGAGAAGGAAATTGCTTGCGAAGATTTGCGAGAGCATCTTCCATTTTGAAATGACTAATCCTGCAAAAATTAAACACACAAAAATAAAACACACCAAATCACAATATATACACAAATTGCATGGGTTGCCTCCCTGCTAGCGCTAAGTTTAAAGTCGTCAGCCAGACTTGGCTTCTCGAACGTTAAGCTGGATCTGAAAGTGTAACACTTTCTTTTTGTCGCTCAAATGATTCTCCCCAGTAGTGCTTGACACGCTTGTTTTTAACCTTGAAAGTTTTGTTAGCGTTAGGATCATGTATCTCAACGGCTCTATTTGGTAAAACTTTGGTGATCACAAATGGACCTGACCACCGTGATTTTGGCTTCCATGGGAAGAATTTCACCCTTGATTTGTTTAACAGTACTTCTGCCCTGGTTCCAGTTGTATGCGCACTAACTTCTCATCATGTCTATTCTTGCCCTTTTCTTTGTACAATTTGGCATCCTCAAAAGGCTGATTGTGAAATTCCTCCAATTCGTTGAGTTGGTTGAACTTTTTCTCTTCTGTTGCTTGTAGTGCAAGAATTGGCTCCTTCGTACAAAAGACGCTTTATCTTTAGGCTCCACATGCAATTGACATGTTTTAAGTTTGTCAGTAGAACTTTGCATTGCATTGGAGTTCTGAATGGTACTGTGTATCACATCGAGTCTGAAACATTCCTCCTTCTTTTCATCATCTGGGAAATTCATGGCCTTGAAAACATTGAATGTTACTTCTTGGTCCTGTACCCTCATGGTTAATTCTCCTTTTTGTACATCAATAATGGTTCGACCTGTAGCCAAGAATGGTCTCCCAAGGATGATTGGCACGTCTGCGTCTTCCTCCATATCAAGGACAATAAAATCTGCTGGGAAAATGAATTTGTCAACCTTGACCAGCACATCCTCAACTACGCCTCTCGGAAATACGAGCGTTCTATCAGCAAGTTGCAGTGAGACTGAAGTTGGCATTGTTTCTCCAATCTGTAATTTCCTGAAAAATAGAGAAAGGCATCAAGTTAACACTCGCACCTAAATCACACAAAGCCTTACCAAAGTTATGTTCTCCTATGACGCAAGGAACAGTGAAACTGCCAGGATCTTTCAACTTTGGGGGAAGTTTCCTCTGAATGATGGCACTGCATTCTTCTGTTAATGCTACTGTCTCGTAATCTCCCAATCTCCGTTTTCGTGAAAGAATATCTTTCATGAATTTGGCATAGGTGGGCATTTGTTCCAACGCTTCTGCAAATGGAATGTTGATATGCAGCTTTTTGAAGATCTCCAGGAACCGAGAAAACTGCTTGTCCAATTGTTCTTCTTCTTCTGAAGACGTTGAGGAAAAGGTGGAGGTGGAGTGATCTGTTCTTTTTCCTTTGCTTCTTTTTCCTCCATCTGTTGCTTTGTTTCTTTTGAAAATTCCTCAGCAGCTGTTTTGACTCCAACATCTTTGTTAATTTCAGTACCGTTTTTTAACATGATGGCATGACATTGCTCCTTCCCCATGTTTCTTGGATTTGGCTCTGTGTTGCTAGGAAGGGTACCTGGCGGTCTGTAACTCTGAGCATTTGCCAGTTGTCCCATTTGATTCTCCAGTGCTTTAATATAAGCAGATTGACTTTGAATTAATGCTGCTTGGGATTGAAACATAGCATCATATCTTGCTGCGTGAGAGTCGTGTTTTGCTTCTATCTTTTTCAAGTGGGTCAACACTTCTGTTATTCCTGGTTCATTTGCTTGCTCCTGGCTTTTGTTCTGTTGCTGAATTCAGGTGGATAGTTCTGCTGTTTGCCTGAATTATTGCTCCATGAAAAATTGGGATGATTCCTCCACCCTGGGTTGTAGGTGTTGGAATATGGATTGTTCCATTGTCTGTTGAAATTGCTGACATAATTCACCGTTTCTTCAAGTTGGTTTGACTGGTGTCTCGCTCCTCCATATGGTGAACTTGTGGATCCAGTGATGTTCACAACTTGCGTGCTAAGTGTTTCTAGACATTTGCATATCTGATCCAGCCTGGTATTCACTGCTGTGTTGCTTGCTCCAACTTCATAAATTCCTGCAATTCTTTGGATCATGCTCCTTTCTGTTGGCCACAAGGAATTATTGTTGGCCATTTCTTCGATTAGGTCCCAGGCTTGATCTTCTCCTTTTGCCATCAAGGCTCCTCCAGCAGCAGCATCGATTGTGGTTCTCATTATTCCAGAAAGTCCATTGTAGAAGGTCTGAACTTGTAGCCACTTTGGAATCTCATGGTGAGGACATTTCCGAAGTAAATCTTTGTACCTTTCCCAAGCTTCGCATAGGGATTCTGAATCTTGTTGTACAAATGATGTGATGTCATTCCTCAATTTTCCGGTTGGTCTGGCTGATGGAAAGTACTTTGCAAGAAATTTGGTGGCTAAAGTGTTCCAAGTTGTGATAGAACCTGCTGGTAGTGAATGTAGCCAAGCTTTAGCTCTGTCCTTCAGGAATATGGAAAAACTCCCAGTCTCATTGCTTCTTCTGATGCTCTGTTGTAGTTAAAAGTGCCGCAAACTTCCAGGAAGTTGCTGATGTGGGAATTAGGATCTTCAGTTGCATTCCCCCCGAACTTGAACTGACTGCTGAATCATCTGAATGCATGTTTTGATGTCACACGCATTTGCTGGTAAGGAGGGAGTACAATACAGGAAATGAGTCTGTCAACCACCGGAATGGTTCTGTCTCGAATGGGAATTGGTGGTGCAACGTTCAAAGGTTCAGGTTCCATGTTGACTAAAGCTTCTTGGCCTTCTCGCCTTTCCCTTCTCAACTGTCTGATGGTTCTTTCAATTTCTGGGTCAAGCGTCGGAGTTCAAAGCTTCTGGTTCGTCTCATGAAGTTTCTGAGAACCTGAAACACAAGAAAACAAAAACAATAAGTAAAAGAAATTAGATACAAGTAACGTATCTAACCCCTAAACTAATAGTAAAAGATAAATAATCCCCGGCAACGGCACCAAAAACTTGACTGGCGTAAACACACACGTATAACGCAAGCACACGTATCGTTCAAGTAGTATAAAAATATCGATCCCACGAGGACTTAATATCTAATCTATTAATTTTATGAGGTAAAATGATTACTAGTATCTAACAGGTTGTTTGATTGATTTGAAATGGTGACGATTCTAAATTTAAAAAACGTAAATAACATTGTTCGAAAGTAGATTTTAAGAAATTTAATATTAAAAACTATCTAGGGTTGTTTCTTATTTCTTCCAATATCATTTAAAAGATGAAGTGGTTATCTTAAAGTTGAGTAATATATTGATTTATTAACCTGGAACACTAAATTATGTGTAAGCCTCTGTCGATGGTCAGACACAAATACCTACCCAGTTTAACCCAATTGAACCATATGTCTATGTCAACCAAATTATCTGGATTCATTAAGTTTAAGTTCCAATTATGCCTACCCCCGCCCGACAGGTATATTCCTATCCTGTAAGGAAATCTATTAAAGGGTTATCTATCCTCAAGGAAGATCGTGGGCTATTAAGTCTAAGGTCTTAAACCTAAAATCCCTATGTCTAGTTCATTTTAGATTTACCAGTTCAATTTTATTAATGGCCAGTTAATAAAAAGCATTAGGATTAAGACTCAATAAATAAACCTTTATATTACCCAAACTATAATTTAACCCCTTATAAACCGGTGATATTGGATTTCATCACAACCCCAGATAACTGGCTTAGTTACGACACATATTTACAGGTAGTAAAAACTTAAATAAAAGAAAAGACATAAAGTAAAATACTAAAATTAAATACTGAAAAGTAAATGCTGAAAGTAAATTGCTGAAAAGTAAATAAAGTAAAATTAAATAAAGAAAATGCTGAGGTAAAAGGATCCACTTTTATTAATTCTATTTTATATATCTCCCTTAATATAATATATTAACTTTGCATGATAATTACCAACCAGCCATATAGGCGGTATCCAGATTAAGTCAAATTAATAATTAATTACCAACCGACCAATCAGGCGGTATCCAGTTTAGTCAGGTTAAAACCAATTTAAATAATTACCAACCGACCAATATGGCGGTATCCTCGTTAAGTCAGGTTTTAACTATTTATATATTATAATTAAGGGAGATTAATCTAAATATTAGTAATAAAAGTTTTACATTTTACCGCAGCAAAGGGGAGTTACCTCCTCATTACTGAAAAGTAAAAACTGAAAATTAAATAAAGAAAAGTACTGTGCGTAAAAGTAAATTACGGAAAGTAAAAACTGAAAAGTAAAGAAAAGAAAGTGCGAAAACGAAAATTAATTACTGAAAGCTATAAATAAACAAACAAGATACAATCTTCTTAGTATTCTTAAGGAATTCCTTAGAAGAAGTATGAATTTTACAAAATGAAATGGCTTGGTATTTATAGGCAAAATTTTGCCTCAATCAAATCATCCACCAATCAATTATATTGCTCACAAATTGCTCCACCAAAATCTTATTATTGCAATCTCTCTCTAATATCTCTTTCTACGATCTTCTTTCCATCAATTATTGCTCCACTAATTGCTCCACTATATTATTGCTCTACTATCTCTTATCATTTTGGTGATGATTTGATAATTTTTATTATTTATTTATTAATTTATTTTTTGCTTTGAAAATGATTGAAAGTGACTTTAATAATTACACACTACATACTTCTGGATGGTTCATCAATTTCGGGCATGAAATATTCAGAATTCGAAATTATTTTGTCTTTCAAAGTTGTAGATATTTGAGTCTTCTTTATCTGGAACTTGAATCAGCTCAATCCGATATCTGAGTAAAACGTTATGCCCAAAATACGACAGATGCGCAAAACTGGAATTTCCAAAACTGCACTTCGTCAAAACGCCCTTTTCAAGTTTCCAATCTCCAAAATTAAAATATCAAGTCCAATAATTGCCTTTATTTGACCCATATTTCGTCCTAAATGATTTCATTAAGTCCCAATATTATTTTATCTGCAAAATAAACTAAAACACATCAAAACGTTCATCAAACCCGAGAAACTAAACAAAATATTAAGTAAAAGGGGCGGTAAATATTGATATATTTTCCGCTCATCAAATAGCAAGAAGAAAAACACAAATAATTCTCTTCATCTCCCCCACTCCACAACCAAAAATAGCAGCCCCTAAACCTCCACACATCACCGAAAATACACCCCCAAACAACAGCCCCTTTCCACCGAAAACAGCAGCCCCTACACCTCCTAAAACACGCCTGAATAGTAGCCCAAATCACCCCCAAAACAGCAGCCAAATCCTCTTAAAACAGTCCCTAAAATCCTCAAAACAGTAACATAAAAACTGCATTTATAATCCTTAAAATAATCACACAAGACTGCACTAAAAACCCACAAAAAAAACACTTGAAATAGTCCGTTAAAACGCCAAAACAGTGACCAATAATTGAGCAGCGAAACCGCGAGGAAACATCAGCAAAACGGAGGCCAAACAGTAGCAAAAGATGGAGAACGACGACTCAAAACATTAAGACAACGAACGAGAGCAGTGAACCGGAAGAGTTGCGAAGCATCCACCCTTTCGACGATCGTGTACCGTACATCCGAGAGGTGATTTAAAAGGTTAGACCTGAGGGCACTTTTCTCATTAGTTCATATTCGTCTTTTGATTGTTTATTGAATTCTATTCGCATGAGAGTCGTTTGTGGATGCATGTTGTGGCTTGAATGAAATGGAAAATGTGTCGCCTCTTGTGGTATATAGGATGGAAACCCGGACATAAATTTCATAGCTGATTCCGAATGGACGGTAGTATGATCTGTACTCGGGATACAACTCCACGTACCACTTGAGTAAACGGCACACTCTTTTGTTTTATGTTGCTTCGGTTTATTTATTTTTCGTTATTTGAATTCTGCATGTTACTTTCGTATGCATGATTCAATCGAGTGCATGGGCTTAGTAAGTCGGATTAAAGGTCCCCTATTTGGAGGGGTTAAAATCCTTTACCACAATGCTTTGCCGCGCCGGTTGATGTGTGTTCGGTTGGATATAAGATATGTTCAATCGGATATACCAAGTTTGATATGATTGCCTTTATTTTTGTATGTATGATACAATCGAGCGTATGGGCTTAGTAAGTCGGATTAAAGGTCCCCTATTTGGAGGGGTTAAAATCCTTTACCACGATGCTTGTGCCGCGCCGGTTGATGTGTGTTCGGTTGAATGTAAGATATGTTCAATCGGGCGTACCAAGTTTGATGTGATTGCCTTTATCTTTGTATGCATGATACGATCGAGTGCATGAGCTTAGTAAGTCGGATTAAAGGTCCCCTATTTAGAGGGGTTAAAATCCTTTACCACGATGCTTTGCCGCACCGGTTGGTGTATATTCGATTAGATGTGAGATGAGTTCAATCGGATACGTGAGGTCCCACATTATGGATTTGTTTGTCTATGAATGTGTTGCATGCATCAGGTCTGGTTCCGTTCGAACGCGTTCTCGAACGCCACACGAACGTGAACCTTCTGTTTACCGTTCGAAAGCGTTCTCGAACGCTACGCGAATGCGCATGCATTTTCTTAGTTTCATCATGCATCATGTCTGGTTCCGTTCGAACGCGTTCTCGAACGCTATACGAACGTGAACCTTCTGTTTACCGTTCGAACGTGTTATCAAACACTACGCGAACGCGCACACATCTTCTTAGTGTTTCATGCATCAGGTCTGGCTCCGTTCGAACGCGTCCTCGAACGCTATACGAACGCGAACCTTCTGTTTACCGTTCGAACGCGTTCTCGAACGCTACGCGAACGCGCACGCACTGAACTTGGTTATTTTCATCAGATTTAGTACATAATTGCCCCTAGTAGCTATTCTTTCATATGATAAACCTGATTGTTTCTATGCATTATGCAAGATTGTGTAAGTGTCGTTCATCTGTATTCCCCACATGTATGAGTATAATGTGTTTATTAACTTGTATGCTTGCCGTATGTTAATCTTTATGTATGCAAATTGAGACATAGATTACATGCTAATAGGCCGTATGTAAATTCGGATATGTGTTACATGTAAATTTAGATGAACTTGTTGATGTATGCATGTGAATTTAGAAGCATGATACTCTTGGAAATAAGTGTTACTTAAACTTGATTAAATTATTACACAAATCCTTTCATTACAAGTGACATAAGTAAGGGACCATTCCGAACCCAACAGTTTAAGGTCTTCCCTTGCGAGGGGTGAGTGCGGCCTTAAATCTCATTTTCCCGGTTCACACCGGGTGGCGACTCCATTATTCTCCGGTTTAGTCCCCCGTGGCTACTCCGTACTCCCAACCGGACCGCGAGCCCGGGACAGCATGCGTCGCCCAGTTCCTGTGTCCCACACTCACTTAGATCGTTCAAACGGTCTAAACCCTCTACTCACAGTTTATTTGTTTTGCAGGTTTACCTGGAAGACGAGCTCATGATGATGGATACTGATGGCAATCACTAGGGTGTTCGGTCCACCGAGTCAAGTCAGAGTCAGATTTTAGTTCAGTCAGAGGCAAGAAAAGTCATGTAACATATATGTTTTATAGTAAAGATTACATATGTAATGCATTATAGGTGGTCACTGTCAGAGTTGTAATGTGTAATAAAAAAAATTGAGTATTTAGCACTAAAAGTGTTATGTATTTATGTTGATGAGTTGGGCAATGGTCCCATGCATCAGTTTATATATGAAATAAAATTAGCAGTTGTCAGAGAGTCAGAGGCTCAGGGAGATATGATGATCTATTCTCTGCCGGTAACATCTCCGGATTGGGGATGTTACAAGGTTAACATTTAGCGTCGAATTTTAAAATCGACGCTAAAGGTTTCTAACAACACCACTGACAACCCTTTTACCTTTAGCGTCGAAATTACTATTCGAGACTAAAACGTTAACGTTTAGCGTCAAATTTTAAAATTGACGCTAAAAATCAAACTTTTTATGTCGATATTATTTTCGACGCTAAAGATTTCTGATAACTCCATCGACAATCATGTTATCTTTAGCGTCGAAAATAAAATTCTCCCTGTTTTTTGTCACTTACAATGTTATTAAATGCAGAATAAATGTCACGCAAATGTAGAGAATCGCATCCACTTACGTTTCAACCATCGTGGAGGCTCCAAGTCATTTTCTCAACACCGTGCCGAACATTCTGAGTATCCTTAACTGTTTTTTAGCATTTCATAAATTTTACAAATAATAATAATTACTTTATGTTTTTTTATAGAGTAGCGCAAGTGAGGTACAGTCATTTCCGGAGTTTTTCCGAGTGACACATTACAATGAGAAGAAGAAATTGATCAATGAAGAAGTCAAACGTTGTTACGTAAGCAAAAATATTTAAAATAAATTAAATATATTTCTAAATTTAATTTTTTCTTTTCAAGTTCAAACATTAACTTCACTTTTTTTAACAGAACGAAATGGTTGAGGTCTAACTATAAGCTCAGGAGACAGGGTTCGACTCTCCACCAGATGAAGAGTTGTCGCAATTGGTTTTCAAGAACCAGACAACGTACAACGTCAGACTTGGCACTCGTAAAAAGTCTATGTCATCTAGACGCACTGCAATTTCTTCTCCTACTGACCCGTGCCTTCGAGAACAACTAGCCAGCACCCAGGAAGAGCTGAAGAAGACCCATGAGAAGCTATTGCAGGTCGAGGAGGACCACCAGAGGAAGATGCAGGAATTCAACTAGCAGATGAGGTCTTTCAGGCAGATGCTGGAGGCCTCACTCGGCCAGAGTACATCAGGCTCGATCACCCCTCCATCATAGCAGCAATAATTTTTATTTTCATTTGTATAAACATTCACAGCAACATCGACTATAAATATACTATATATTTATTTTATTTAATTAATTTTTTATTATAATAACAAAAATAATTATTAGAATAAAAATAATTGTATTAGTATTTGGTAAATTTATTTTTTTATAATAATATTTTTCAAAATAAAAAATCAAATGTTTCGAAGCAAAAGTATATTAAATAATAAATTTCTTATACCCTTTAGCGTCAAATTATTCGACGCTAAAATTAATAAAATAATATTCATATTTTAATATTTTATATCATTTAGCGTCGAAAACTATTTGTCGCCAAAATCCGTCGTTTATCGTCGAAAATATTCGTCACAAAAAATGTAATTTAGCGTCGAAAAATTTTGGACGCCAAATATCATACATTAGTGTTGAAATTTTATGTTTCGACGTTAATTATCTTTATCGTTCACATTTTGGCGTCGAAAATTTTTGACGCTAATATCTTTTAACGTCAATGTTTATAATTTTAGCGTCGATATATTTCGACACTAAATAGCTTATTTTTTGTAGTAATTGCAGATAACAAAAGCTAGATAAATTTTTAACTATATGTTCTTCTTCTCTCCCTAATAAACTACTGAATTGTTCACAGTGTTGACAGAATTTCTATAGAGAGAGAATTTTTTGTTGACTTGGCGTGAGATACAAGAATAGGACAGTCAAAATGCTTCCACCATGCACCCAGAACTTTGCTTTTAACACAAAAACGTCTTCGTTTTAAGAGCAACTGCAGGTTTTTTGTAAAGGACGACGTCGTTTGCTTTACTCAAAACAATTGTTTGATTTTATGTGTTAATATTTTGACAAACCATGTTGTAATGAAAAAATATTGCGTAAATAATAAAAAATAAGAGAAAGAACAAATTGAAGCGGAGATAAAATTTCCTTTATTTCCTTCTAAAATGAAAAATGACTACATATATTTATAGTGATAATTAATTTAATTCAAAATTATTTCCAAAAAAGATTCAAATTAGATTTTATTTTCCACTCTTCTATATTGAAGAGTGACTCTTGTCTCTTCAAGTATTATTATATATTATTTTATTTATCTTCTCTTTATAGGTGATTAGAATTACTAATAATTATTTATATATTAAAATAATATAATTAAATTGAGCCAACATCAATTGGGTTAAAGTAATTAATAAAAATCAGAGGCAACTCGCAGCGTCTCGTTCGCCATTTCTCTGAGTCCGATCTGAAAATCACCCCCCACTGTAATCCGTTGCTTTCACTTTTTACATATCTCCCTCCACTCAACCTATTTCCGTTACGATCACTCAACTCCGTGCCGTTTCGATCTCTCTGTGATTCTCTCTTCCTACTAGGGTTCCCAAAACGCACCGTATTACACATCAAATTAAACACCTCTTACTTTCAGGCAAGTCCTTGTTTTCGAATCTTTATTTTCGCTACTAATTTCGCCACTGTTTGTTTATTTGGCATAACTGTAGAATGATATATGTTCTGAAACCTTAGCAATTACCAATCTTGAGATGAGGATTGTGATTTTTATGTGGCCAGATTTGGGATTCATATTGTTTTTATGCGAGCGTTTTGTTTTGTTTTGTTTGTTTTGTTTTTTTTTTTTTTTTTGAAATGCTCTGTCATGTTTTAAATGCGGCACCATTATTTAATTGGAGAATTTGGAGGAATGACAGAATCACCTTTCAATTTTAATGCTAAACCAAACAAAAGCATTAGGGATTGGCTAGTTAGATTATTTGACGCTATTTTACTCTATCATGAATCATTGTCTCGTTAAGCTCAGTAAAATATAAGTCTCTTTATGATTTCATTTGTTATTTTATCTTCCAATGTCTGAGTGAGTGTAATGACACATCACATGTTATTAAGGTTTGACCTTAGATTTTATGCTGGTTGTAAAACCAAGCTTGATAGAGTTTTAACATGCCAAAACATAATGAGAGAGGATGATTATTCGTACTGTTTCTTTCCATGCTTAATTAATTAATGCATAGCGAATATTAGTGGGTCTTTTAATTGATAGGGATTAGGGAATATGATTTGCTCTTCATATATGTATATTAACATGTTAATATGGCCATATGTACAAGAGCTCTGCTCTGTGACATAAATATTTCAATGGGCTTTTGTTATGGGATTATTTTAAAGTATGTGGTAGTTTTATTGGGAAATGCTGCTTTTCAAGGAGTTTATATTGTTTGTTGGTTACTATATTCATATTTTCCCAAAACTGAATTTTTTAATATACTGATTAATTTAACCTGTCTTACTTTTCCTCAGACTGCTTCAAATTTGATTGAATGACCTTGCAGAGACGGTTGAACCGTAACTTCAAATATGATGACTGGAGAGCGAAGGTACAATGTTTTATCTTAATTTAGGAATAAAATCCCCCAAGCACTTACACGACCTTTGGGATGGTAGTTAGAGTCCTACCATAGTTTGAAAACTCCATCTGAGGCGCGCCTCGAGGCGGCTATCGCCTCAGGCCGAATTTTCAACAGGCCTGTCTCAAAGGCTTGAGGCGGTCCGCCTCATGACGTCTCGAGTCGAGGCGGCCAAATGCGGTTTGAGGCGGACGCCTCGACCTTAAAGCCCTAAAATTACTATTTTTTTTAAATATATATATATATTATATAAGGGAGTTGAAAGTTGGGATAAAGAATCTCGAATTGAGCTTCTTTATCACTAAAAACCTATTGAAAATAAAATTTCTAATTTTGAAATCCTAATTGGCAGTATCGTTAACAACGTTGATAGGGTAGCTCGATCCCGATACTTCGCCGAAAATGACAAAATAATTATTATCTTTAAAAATAACTAACATTTACTATTATATTTATTTATTAGTTGTAATTTGTTATTAATAAATTTATTTATGATAGGAATTATATATGATGATAATGTTTTGGAGGATGACACTTCAAACACACATTTCATGCTATTAGACACAAATGATAGTTTATTTAGAGATTAGCAGTCATTTTATTCCATGAACCTAATTTGTTGTGTTTTATTTTGTTTAGTTTTGATGGATGATTTTATGTATTAATTGATATGGATTTATTGTGGATGATTTATTTTGATGCTTTTAATTTTTTTCGTTCTCGACCGCCTCGAGGCTGCCCGTCTCGCTCCGCATACCGAGTATTCAAACCTTGGGTCCTATCCAACTGGAAAGTCAAAGTTGAGTGCTATTGCAGTATAGCAATTCACTGTAACTCTTTCCCAACCTTCCCAATGTCTGGTAGCCGCTTTTGTCGTGACAAACTTGGAATGCCTTAGTTGGCATCTGAATCATGTCACACTTTGGGGTATTGTTGGAGACAGAAATACCTAGCTAAGTTTGTTACCAAGACTTGAAATTATTAGAGGAACAGAAACTGGAAACAATAATGTTACTGTTAAGTGCATGCTAGATTTCTTTCTTTTGCATCTCACAAATTTTAACATCAATGTAGTAGGAATAGTCTGAGAGCCTGCTAAAGTGCTAATTAACAGCTACTTGTTTCTGTTGCTCCTTAATCCCAACTATGGTCTGGCCTTCAACTTTATCATAAGTGATGTTAAATTTGTTTCGTCATTGTGAGGAAAAAGAGCCTGCTTGTTATCATACTCCTACAAACTTGTTTTTAATTTTCAGAGCTTTTTCTGGTGGCCTCAAAACTTATAGGAACTTTTGTTAAAATGCTTAAGATTTGTTTATATTCTTAATTGAGCTTCTATCTCTATTGGAAAGTGGTAGGTAGTTTGTCATGAAGGTGGTTGAGGGATGGGGTATTTATATTTTCTTCTTGAACCATAATTTATTAGGCCCTTATTTTGTTTCGTACATCCCGTTTGTTTGTGGCAAGCCACCAAATATATATAGGTTGAGGGATGGGGTATTTATAGTTTCTTCTTGAACCATAATATTTTAGGCCCTTATTTTGTTTCGTATATCCTGTTTTCTGTGGCAGGCCACCAAATATATATATGAATTTTCTAATGTTAGAAATAGAAATTTTTTACTTCTCTTTCTCCATTTTTCCTAAAAAAAATGTATATGTTTATTAATTTAATGTTGATATATTTGCAGGTGGGCCTCTGCAAGAAGAGGTGGCATGACTGTTTTAGGGAAAGTTGCTGTTCCAAAACCAATTAACTTACCTAGCCAAAAGTAATTCATTCTTCAGATTCTTTTGTTCTAAATCTCTTTTGTCTTGTTTCTAAAGTATAATATATCTGGGTGATTGTGTTGCCCTCTCTTAAAATTCTTGTTTTTTCTCTGCTGTTTCAAAGGTTAGAAAATCATGGACTAGACCCCAATGTGGAAATTGTTCCCAAGTGAGTAGTAGCATCTCTCTCTTCTCGCTACCTCCTACCTAGTTTATTCGTTCATCTCATTTAATACTTTTCAATGCTTTCAGTTTTTTAAATGCCATTGTGGTACTTGGATAAATTCATAATTTTTCCAATTCTTGATAGGGGTACTGTTAGCTGGGGAAGTAGGTCATCCTCTTCTGCATCAAATCCATGGGGCTCCTCAACACAATCTCCCAAGGCTGATGGTAGTTCTGGCTCACCAAGCCATCTTAGCGGCCGCCCTTCATCTGGTGGTAGTACCACTCGACCATCAACCGGGAGTAGTGATAGAGCACACGAACCTATTGCTAATGCATGGAGTTCAGATTCTAGACCATCATCAGCTTCTGGGGTATTGACATCAAATCAGATATTGGCTGCATCATTGCGTCCTCGAAGTGCAGAGACAAGACCTGGTAGCTCACAGTTATCCCGGTTTGCTGAACAATTGTCTGAGAATTCAGAGGCTTGGGATATGGCTGGGACTGCAGGGAAATTGGTATGTTCATGTGATCTTCATAATCATCATGCATTAAAAAAATTGTGAAATTCATGTAGAATATTGGAATTTAAAATGATTCTCTTTTCCTTTTTTTTTTTTTGGCTTGAAGATATGCTTCATTACATAATTATAGCTAAGAGCCTGAGAGTGTTTATGGATTTTAGTATATATGACTAAATTTCCTTTCCAGTGGCTTTTGCTGTTAAGAATATCTGATTAACATCTAGTGATGGACAACTGGACGTTGATTTTGTTTTGGGTTGGTTTTGAATGCTTGACCTTGTGATTGTATAGGAAGAGTGATATACTGTTGCTATAAGTGGGTGCATATATCTATGTTAATTATCAGATATTGTATTTCATGGTCAATTGATTTTTCTATATGCTGTTATTATTGATTGATGACTATATCTTTTAGTTATGCTTGTTGAAATATGGAAATATATGCCAAAGTCATTGTACTTAGTCGGTGATATACTTTCACGGCTTTATCATGTTTGTGAAAATTTGGCTTACAAGTATTTTGTTTGATCAGATTTATAACTAATCTTCTGATATCTATATGTGATCCTGTATAATGATATATCTTGCATAGAACTTACGTTTTCCTATTTCTTACCATTTCAAATAAATCATGTAAAATATTCTATTATCTGGAGTACACACACATTTGAGTTTAAGTGTTGTTGGAGCCTCCCAGCACATTGAATCCTTGAGAATTAAAATAAGATAGAGTAAGCCAACAATTAAACGTCGCCTGTTTATTGTCTGCTCTGTAACGTTTTCTCAGCCTTTTCACTCTTATACATGCAGGGGGTTATATCCTCCAAGAATGGTGGGTTTGCTCTAGCCTCCGGAGATTTCCCTACACTTGGTTCAGAAAAAGACAATGGCAGAAAGAACATGGAGTCTCAAGGTTCCCTCCCTGTTCAATTATCTCTTACAATTATAACAATACAGATAGTTCCTTTTTTTTTTTGAGAAGCAGATAGTTCCTTGTATGGAGTTTGGTTTCTGTATGTGAAAATGAGTGTCTTTTTTTTTTGGAAGGGTGTATATATATGGTCTTACATGGTCGATGAAACTTATTTTTCTTACATCTTATTTTTTGGTTCTATATTCTATTATTTACGTTTGTAATTCTCAGGTCATATAACCTATATATATATATATATTGGTCAGTTGATATCCAGTTATTATTCTTATTGAGGTGTCTAGTTTGGGTTTGAGACGGTTGTGGAGTTTTGTTGTATGGGATGATGCCTCCATAGTATTGTGGGAAATCTCCTCAACTGATAATAGTGCCATTTATTTTTGTTGGTAATAATTTTGTTTTGCTGTTTATGTGCTTGGTTACGTGCTTATAATACATGTTGGATAAATGTCATCGTGCAGTTGTAATTGTTTATACTACTTATTATTTTTCATATTATATTTTTGTTTGTTTTCTTTATTCCTGTTGAATTGTATCAGAATTCTGTCGCTGATGGATGTGGCTGTACATATGTTCAATTAAAAGATTGAAAAAATTTCAACTTCTTTTATGTGAGAAAATTTCCAAGTCTTGTTTTGTTGTAAAAGGTTTTGAGGAGATTTTTTGATTGATATACCTTTTGTTGTTAGGTTTCCTTACATAATCCATTGACTTCATGATAGTCTAGTTGTTTTTCAGAAATCCAAAATAAATGCTTAAGTTATAAATATTTATAGAGATATATCTTTTGCAATTTTTTTTGTCTTCGTGATCATCTATTTAATTGCAGACCTTGGTTCTCGTGAGCGGCCATCATCATCTAGTGGAGTAGCACCAGTAAAAGATAGAACGGAGATTCCTGTAGCTGGTTTGTGCACATGAACTCAGCTTGATTTTTTGAATGAGGATAATGTCTTTCCCCCCTGTCTGTGATTTCAATGTGTTTTATGTACTGGATTTCTCTTTTATTAAAATGCATACACATTTTTGTCCATATTTCAGGTGAAGTTTCTGTAACTGCAGACTTGAAGAATGAAACTGCAAATACCTGGAGAAGGGACAATAATCCATATGGTGAAGATGGAGTCGAGCATAGTGTGGAGAAGTGGCAAGCAGATCCCCAAGGACCTCATCCATACCGAAATGCTGGTATTCCCCATCAGCATTACGAGGCTTGGCGTGGTCCTCAAATAAATAATCATCCAGGCGGTGTATGGTACAGAGGACCTCCGGGGGGTCCTCCATTTGCGTCCCCAGTCCCTCCTGGGGGCTTCCCTATGGAACCATTTCATTTTTATCGCCCCCAGATTCCTGCTACTTCTCTTGCTAACCCACAGCCAGTTCCCCCACCAGGAGCCGGACCAAGAGCACACTATCCAAAAAATGGAGATATGTACAGACCTCCTATGCCTGATGCTTTTATGCGCCCAGGTATGCCTATGAGGCCTGGCTTTTATCCTGGTCCGGTAGCCTATGAGGGCTACTATGGGCCGCCAATGGGCTATCGTAATTCAAATGAACGAGAGATACCATTTATGGGAATGGCAGCTGGTCCCCATTCGTATGACAGGTACTCAGGCCAAAGTAATCATGATGCTGGCAATTCCTATAGCAGATCTGGTGCATGTGGTCCTAATGGCAAAGCATTGGCTTCAGAACTAGTGGAGCCTGGTCACTCTCATGATGCTCGAGGACCATATAGGGTTCTTTTGAAGCAGCAAGATGATTGGGAGGGGAAAGACAGAGAACAAAAGTGGGAAGAGACCGTAACAGAAAATGCATCACATGTTGAGAAGGGTGACCAGCAGAAACTGTTGTCATGGGAGAATGACTGGAGAGGGGATTACAAAAATGATGAACAGATGGGTTTAAAGAGAAAGGGGATTGGTGAAGAAGCCTCTTATCAGGTGTCTGACCAGGAGGGAGGTTCATCTTCTGTGCCTTTCAAAGTTAAATCGTCTAATAATATGGGAAATGCAAAGGTAGTGGATGACCTTTCTGCAAAGGTGGAACATGCAGCAACTGCTTACCCAGAAATCCCAGCTGCACCCAAAGATTCCAGTCTGATTCAGAAGATAGAGGGTTTAAAAGCAAAGTCGTGTACTTCAGATGGAAGGCATGATCTCATCATGTCTGTTTCCAGTAGGGAAGAGCAGAAGAATACATCACAAGTTGTTATTGCTGATTCTGATGAAGCTACTACTGGTTCTGTACATGTGGGGAAAAATCATGCCACTGGAACTAATAACCAGGCTGCTTATGAAGAAAGTGTTGCTGCCAGAGATAAGAGCTTCGAGTCAACAGCTGCCAGTGGACCAGTTACCTCCAGGTTAGTTTGCAATGGTAGGTTTTCTACATGCAATGTCTTTATTTTCCAATGTTGGAAAAATACTAACATGTAGGTTTCCAGGAGATCTATGCATGGTGTGCATAGCAGAACTGATCACCGTGGCATAAGGAGATTTTGTTCGCAAGAGGTTGATGGGTGGCGGAGGAAATCTCCGGTTGCAGTCTCTTCGACTGACTTGTCTGCTGCACATTCTAAAAATTCGAATATTCCCATTCAAGGGCCTCCAGCAAAGGAAATTACTGAAAAGTCTGATTTTTATCATCTAGGGAATGGTGGAGGGTCTCTGCTAGCCATGTTAGAACCAAGTGATAACCAGGCACAGGTAATTTGCTTTTGTACTGCATGCATACTAATTTTACACATTGGACATTTTACATACGGAGGTTTTGGAATTATTCCATCAGCATGCTAAAATGAGAGAATTAGCCCAGCAATGTGTCAAACAACGCCAGGAGGAGGAGGAAGAACGAGCGAGAGGCCAGAAGGCCAAGGCTCTTGCCAAGTTGGAGGAGTTGAACAGGCATACACAAGCGATGGAAGGTTTAACTCAGAAGTCAGAGGTTGTCCCAATTTTGCTAGCCAGAATAAACAAGAATTTCAGTCTATGGCTGAATCAACCATAGTTGCAAGCAAATTTGGAACATCAAGCTCAGCTTTGGTTTCTAACTCGAATGATCCTGCACAAATTGGTGAAAGCGGCACCACTAGAGTTGAAACTCTCTACAGTTTTATCCAGTGAGAAACTTCCAGAGAGACCAAAGAGTGGCCTTAAAGAAACTGTCAAATTGCATAAGCATAATGAATCTGTGATTTTAAAGCAGGATGTTAATTATTCTGATGTTCACCTTTGTAATGCTCTACAGGTGTATGATGGCAGCGGTGCCTCTAAGCAGAAGCACTTAAGCTGTAACCGAAAGCAGAATATTCCATCTGAAAAGAATTCCTCTGAGAAGATTATTGCTACTAGCACAACTGAGCCACTGAAGGGTCATACTGATTTAATAGTTAATGTTGCTGCGTCTTGTGAGATTATTGATAATCAAATTTCCCCTATCTCTGAGTCAAATCTGCCTGTCCCAAACGTCATGGCTGAGTCCTCTATACAACAGAGGAGGAGAAATAACAGGGGTGGCAAGAAGCACAGAGTGGAGGAGGCATCATCTGGGGCCACCTTACCTTCTATGGTATCAACAGAAACAGATATTATGACCAACACTTCAGATGATAGTGGTAAAACAAAGGCTTCTGAATCCGAGTTGGATGCCTGCTCAGTTCAACCACCGACTGATTCTAAAGATGCAAGTCAGTCTTCAGAGCTGCGCTTATATTCACCTAGTAGAAGAAAACCATGTCAGAGCAAATAACCAGTGGAAATCTCAGCATTCTCGCAGGATGGCACGAAGTGCACAAACTAATAAATCAGTGGAGAAGTTCCACACCAATGAAGCTGTTATGTGGGCACCCGTGCGGACTCAGAACAAGGCTGAGGTGTCTAATGAACCCAGCCACAAATCTGTTGTTGAGGCTTCAACGGTAAAGAGTGATAATCAAATGCAGAATAATTTAAGAAACAAGAGAGCTGAAATGGAGAGGCACATTTCAAAGCCTATGGCCAAAGAAATTGCTCGGCAGGGTAGCGGTCAACAACAACCAGGGCCCTGTTCAATTGATAAGACACTGTCAGATGAGATTAATGTGAAAGCGGATTCTGGGCCTCAGATCATGGAAGGTTCCCAACCTGCTGAGTTTTCCAGTGGGAATAAAGGGGTTGTCATGGAGTCTAAGAATAGGGATCTTAGGCAGAATAAACAGGGAAAAGTGAATGGATCATGGCGCCAGCGGGCTTCAACCGAGTCCAATTTTGTGCAGGGTTTGCAAGATGCACAGCCTTCAAATGCCAGTAGAAATATTCAAAAATCGGTGGAGCATCAGCGAACCCAGAAGCCTGAAGTAAGCTCCGTAAAAGAGCAGCCCACGTATTCTGATGAATGGAGTTCTGATGGCTGGAACATGCCCGAAAATCCCGAGTCAGCGGTACCACCTAATATTACTGTTGTTAAAGATCAGGGAGTGACAGCCAGAGGAAAGAGGCATCAGTTCAGGGGACACAAAGGCTATGGAAATAATCACGATCGTGATCACAAAAAGACTAACAGTGGGGACGATGACAAAATTTACTGGCAATCTACAGTACCTGTACCTGAGACAGGTAGAAAAGATTTACATTCAAAGGAAACCCGTGCTACAGGTGATCAATCCACCTCTCATTGGAAACCAAAAATACAGGCATATGTAACCTCTAATCAATGGGGAAGCAGGCCCAACTGTGGGCCAAATGTTGGGGATGAACTCGGTAGGTCAAACATAAAAGATTCCTGTCCCCAGGGCGGGCTGCCAATCCCACCTCAACCAGACAAGGAGACTAGTGAAGTTGTAGCTCAGCCTCACCATGGTCAGCCTCTGTAATAAGCAAAGTGGAAGCAACATCAAATGTTGGCCACCAAGAATCCAAGAGAGAAAGGAAGATTGCATCAGCCAAAGGATGCTCTGACTCCCCGAACCAAGGCTCTGGTAGTCTAGTTGAAAATGCTCCTCTATCAAATATAGATATTCGAAATGAGCAACAGATGCCTCCAGGGTTCCGCAGAAATGGAAACCAGAATGGTCGTTTTAATAGACATGAATCTCATGGAGATTGGAGCTCATCTGGGCAAGATAATAAGAAACATAACCAACCTATAAACCGGGAGAGGCAGAGACACGATGCTCATTACGAGTACCAGCCAGTTGGACCTTGCAATAATAATAGAGCAAACAACTTTGAAGGATCAAAGGATGCTCCTAATAGTGTAGGTGGGAAGTACAGAGAGAGGGGTCAAAATCACTCAAGGCTTGGTGGGGGGAATTACCATAGAAGGCCAAGTGGCACTGTTGGGTTTTTTTTTTAACCGGGTGAAAAACCAATCCCTCATGATGTGCAGTGGCGTAATCCCTTGAGTTTCCAGGTATTTGATTTTAGGTTACATTTTCAATTGTAGATATTATCAAATCAAATCATCTGGAATCTGATGGGTTTGTGAATTGAGCAGGGTTAGAAGCGAAAGCGGATGATGGCAAAAAGAAAAATGGTAATTTTGATTAGAGGTGTTTTTAATGTGGATGATTTCTCACCTTATTTTTTAACAAGTATCTGATATGAACATTGTAATTTGGTAACGACTGGTTCCCTATGTATCCCTTAATGTTATCTTTGAGCCTTGTATTTACTTAGCTCAAAAGTCAAAATATATGGAACAGGAGAGGGGAATGTAGTGGAGAAGTTTTCTGGTTCTCCCACTGCTCCCTCCATCTTTCAATCTTGTTGTAGCATCTTGCTTTATTATATATTATATTTTTTTTAACAGGTTTTGTTCTTCTTGTGATGTTTATAAGTTTGCAAGTTTTCAAGTGATGAGTTTATTTTTGTGGGCCAATATCATATGTGAATGTGACTTGTGCTGTTTTGTTTGATATGAACGTCCGATTTCGTTTCTAAATAGTTAAAAATTGTGTTACAACGTAAAATTTTTACTTATTCAGGAACGAAATTGGTGCCTGTGTCAAAAAGAGTAGCATTACTCAGTTCACATGCATTATCAATAATTATAGAGTTAATCGGTTCATTTTCTGAATCTGGCGTACAAGAGAGATTTTGATGTTTGTGAATCTTATTTTTATTTTTACTTTTAGATAGAATTTTAAAGATAGAATTGTTTTCAATATTTGAATCCATGACTAAACGAATAATATATAGGGGCGGAGCTCCCTATTGTGGTTTAGTCTAATTTTTTTGTTCTTTGTTGAAACGTGATATTTATCAAAGATGTTGGTTAAAAAAAAATAATAATATTTTATAGTTGACGCCGAGGGAAAATCCATTTCCACGTGTGCACACATCTAATCCAGTGGTCACACCGTGTGGGTATATGTTTGTTGGATTCATTTAAAACCTTTGAAAATTAATAATCTTTTATATGAAAAAGTTGATAAAAATTTGAAAATAAAAAGGCTAATCACTCTTTAAATTAAAATAATCCAAATGGCTTCTTGATCTAAATTATTCATATTTAAGTATCAAACACATGAAAATATGGAAACTCTTTCCAACATATTTTCTTTCGTTCAGAGAATTTGTTCCTAGACGCCTTATATGATTCTATGAAACATGGATTTCAAAAATTGTTTTCAATTAAAGTTCAGATTTTCGATATTTTGATTTCATGTTGTTTCTGATTTATGTATTTTTTTAATATTTTTAAATTAAGTTTTGATGACATCTTTAGTTTATTATTCTTCTCAAACAGTGAATAAATTGAAGTGTCTTCACACAGACAATGGAGGCGAGTACAGTTCCAGAGAGTTCGATGCCTACTGCAGAAGACATGGCATTCGACATGAGAGAACTGTTCTACGCACCCCACAACATAATGGTGTAACTGAAAGAATTACGTGCACCATTATGGAGAAAGACAGAAGCATTATCAGTATAGCTAAGCTGCCAAAGCCATTCTGGGGAGAAGCTGTTCATACCACTTGCTACCTGATTAATAGATCACCATCTAAACTGTGGAATTTTGAAATTCCGGAGAAAGTATGGCCTGGTAAGAGTCCTCATACTCTCACCTTAAAGTATTCAGTTGTTTAGCCTTTGTACACATATCCGAAGAGCTAGGCAGAAGCACGATGCAATTGCTACTCCATGTATATTCCTAGACTATAGAGATGAAGAAATTGGATACATACTATGAGATCTAAATGAAAAGATGGTCATCAGAAATCGGGATGTAGAGTTTCTGAAGAACAAACAATTGAAGACATTAAAAAGCCCAAAATGTCTTTCAATTCCAGTGTCGACAAAATCCAAACCCTACACCAGCACAATCGGCCACAGATAGGGTGCATGATATTCCAGAAGCGAAACTAGAGGAGGCAAATGAGAATGTTGAGCAGATGGAGACACGATCCGCTCCATTAGAAGTTACAGCAAAAAATGTTGAGCAGGGGGCCGCAACCCACTCCACTAGAAGCTACATGATCAGCCACAGATTTGGATGATAACAGACCTTCTGAAACCAGTCGACCTCAATAAGAAGATCTGAGAGAGACATGATTCCATCATTCAGATATCCAGGATCTGAATATATTCTGCTTATTGATGAGGGGGAGCTAGAGAGTTTTCCATAAGGAAAGAATACACTGAGGAACAAATAGGCACTGAGGAACAATCTTCACATATTTATAGATGATCATATATAGATGATCATATATCACAACTAGTGAAAACTGAATGTTAGGATCTAATTGGCTTGAGAGAATATTAATTGAAAATAATTGTTGATGGTGTTTTTTGCGACAAGTACTCTGAATAATTCGGCAAGGGCAGAGATGGGATTCTCTCTTTTGGAGGGACACGTGTTCAGAGGGTGTGAGTTATTCCTCGGACAGAAAGAGAGCCCAGACACAGTCTTCCGGATTTGACCGACCAGAATATATAGCTTGGTACAGTTTTCAGGGACCGACCACATCAGAACCCATGCCGATCACAATAGTCCAGCAGATCATATTCATTGTCGCCCTCTCCCGAAATCAGGATATCACTATAGCAAGTAGGTCGGAAGAGGAGCAATTATGTTCATCACTTAACCGATCTCTCAGGAGCCCGAAGCAGGATTAGGGCAATCAGAATTTTTCCCTCCTAAAGCTCTCACATTCAAATTGAACAAGTTGTCATCATTAAATAAGAGGGTCTGACAACGCGCCTTTATTGCGTGATGTGACGGAAATCCCTTGGGAAGGTTCTGCTTTCGACGGCGTCAGAATGAGGAAGGGAACATGTCAAATCACCGAAAATATGCAAATCCTTTAGGCTGACGCCATAGAGATACATGAACAGTATCAGTGTAAAATAGTATATAAAGAAAGTCTAATCACATTTGTAAGGGTTACAATATTTTTCATTTAAGCACAACTTGTAAGAGAACATCAAAGTAACATGCTTGGTTCCTTTAGATCTTAGCCTAAACAGATCGGCCGAGCTCGGTTTAGTAATAAAATAACCTCTCATCCCTCTTTGTAACCGTAGACGTAGGTTGGACGAGCTCCACCGAACCACGTTAAACCTTTTCTCTTCGATCTACCTTTGTTTTTTTTTTTTTTCTCTAAATTTGCTTTTGGTTATCCTCAAACCAAACAAATTAAAGGTTGAGGGAAGATTTGTCCCGGGAGCATTCCCCTTATTGCCCTTGAGACGAAAACCAGCCGTCAACAGTTGGCGCCGTCTGTGGGGAACAGAGTAAAAAGTATCTTGCGTGGTAAGACAATGGCGGAAGATGGGAACCACAGGTCATCGGAGAGTTCAACAACAAAATGGATGGGAAAATGGAGGAGAGCATGCAAAATGATAGAGAAGATAACCAAGCCCTCCTGAAGGCTATGATGGAGAAGTTGGAGAGTTTGGAAAGAGCGAATAACGAAAGGTTAGAAGCCGGTCCCAGTCGGAGAAGAAATGAGATAGCCGAGGGAAAAAAAGGGTGGTCAACTTGAGCCATGACAACGAGTCTGGGAGGAGAGAACCACAGAGAGTAAGGTCAGTCGTAATAGCCAGAGCACCACCGGTGGGTAGGATGTGGGGGGAAGAGAGAGAAAGACAAACGCTAGAATCTTCGAGTAATAGCCCACGTTCGAAAAAGGGAGAATGAAGAAAGTACGGAGGAGGGGAGCAGGAGGTATCCAGCCGCGGCGCGCGTCGCGCTAGGGGGGGAGACGTGAGGATATTCAAGAAAAGCAGCACGGTGATAATGATAATCCCATGAAATCCTGGTTTAGAAAAGAAATGAAGAAGTGTGAATAAAATCTGAGGGTGGAAAAAGAGGATGGCCAAGTCAGAGAAATGTCCTCTCCTCTTACTGAAGAGATTTTGTATGCGGAGTTTCCTAGGCGGTTCACAATTCCCTCTATGAGTATGTATAGGGGCCATACTGATCTTAAGACTCACGTTGAAAATTTTATCTTGTTGATGGAACTACATAGAATGGTGGGAGAAGTGACCGGCGTAAACACACACGTATAACGCAAACGCACGTATCGTTCAAGTAGTATAAAAATATCGATCCCACGAGGAATTAATTCCTACTGTTGTTATTAATTATTGAATCTATTTATTTACAAATATCTAATTAAAGTGAGAATGGAATTGATTGTTTGATTGATTTGGTTGATTGTAGATTTGCTAAGTAACAAAATAAAAAGATAAAAGAAAATACTAAGAAAAATAACAAAAGACACAAAGATCTAGGGTTGTGATTTCTTTTAATACCATTTTAAAGATGAAGTGGTTATCTTAAAGTTGGGTAATATATTGATTTATTAACCTGGAACACTAAATTATGTGTAAGCCTCTGTCGATGGTCAGACACAAATACTCAGTTTAACCCAATTGAACCATATGTCTATGTCAACCAAATTATCTGGATTCATTAAGATTAAGTTCCAATTATGGCTACCCCCGCCCGACATGTATATTCCTATCCTGTAAGGAAATCTATTAAAGGGTTATCTATCCTCAAGGAAGATCGTGGGCTATTAAGTCTAAGGTTGAAACCTAAAATCCCTATGTCTAGTTCATTTTAGATTTATCATATCAATCTTATTGGTGATCAGACAACAAGAAGCATTAAGCTTAAGACTTAATAAATAAATCTTTATAATACCAAAACTATAATTTAACCCTTTATAAACTGGTGATATTAAAAGTTATCACAACCCCAGATAACTAACACATAATTAGGGCTAGTAAAAACATAAAAGTAAAAGACATAAAGTAAAAGCTGAAAAGTAAATTACAATAAAATAAAATGCTAAGGTAAAAAGAATTACTTTTACTACTACTAATTTAGATATCTCCCATAAAATAATATATAAACTTGTGATAATATTACCAACCGACCAATCTGGCGGTATCCTGATTAAGTCAAATTAAGTCCAACCAGCCATTAAGGCGGAACCAAAATTAAATTTACCAACCGACCATCTGGCGGTATCCTTGATTAGTCAGGTTTAAACCAGATTAAAATAAATTACCAACCGACCAATATAGCGGTATTCCTTATTAAGTCAATATTTTAAATAGTGAATATATTATTTTTAATGGGAGATTAATCTAAATAGTAACAGTAAAAGAATTACCTTTCACCCTAGCTGGGGAAGTTACATCATCATGGTGAATAGTAAAAACTGTTAAAAAGTAAAAAGTAAAAATTAAATTACTATTATTACAAAAAGTAATTAAAATTATTTACAAAACTAAAAATTAAAAACTAAAAAAAATAAAAAAATTAGAGAGAGAAACTCTCTTTTTAGAGAGAATTCAAGAGAGAGAGAGGTGTCTTGAAATCTGAAATTCGAAGCTGAATTTATAGGCGCAGATGGGCATCTGGCGTCGCGACGCCAAGCTAGCGTCACGCGCTGGAACAGTTCGACGTGGCACGCTGAGGAGGCGACACGTGGCAAGGCGGCTGACTGTTAAAGCGACACGTGGTAAGGCGGCTAAGACTCAATTATTATGCTGACGTCATTGATGACGTGGCACTGTTCATGACGTCATTGGTGACGTCATGATGATGTGGCGTGCGCACGTTAGTGGATCTTCTGTGGTGGTGACACGTGTCAAGGCGCACGTTAGCAAAGTCAAACTTCTCAAATTGTTGACCGTTGACCCGACGCATGTTAGCAGATTCGGCGCACACGGAGCGTCGCGACTCTGAAGGTACGGGCGTCGCGACGCTCAAAAGACCAAAATATCCATGCTGACGCATTTTTGTCCGGTTTTGCCCCAAATTGCCTCCAGTGCTGTCCAAACTTTATTTATCTGCAAAATAACAACAAAACACATCAAAACGTTCATAAATCTCGAGAAACAATACAAAACATTAGGTTAAATGAGTGAGAAATAGTGATATAAATACCACTCATCACACCCCCAAACCTAACATTTTGCTAGTCCTCGAGCAAAACAGAAAATAACATAAAGTAATAAAATTAACTAAGCCACTTTCGTAGGGATCACGGTTACATTTAGCACATGCAACAAGCCTTTAAACCCCTAGGTGTACCTAGTGGACGAGTTGTAGTCTCGTGAGGGTTTACAGCAATGATACCCACAAACATTTTACAAAAGTAAAAAGGTAGTAAAACTAATGCACACAAAAGCAAAAAGACAAGCGAAAAGAGAATAAAGAAGTTAGTGACTAATCAGGTGAAATTCCTACTCCAAGTTACTAGTTGTTTTGCTTCATTCTAAATTACTGAATAAGTAAATTCTCCGATTATTTTTACCATTTTTCATATACACAGCTAACAAAATATTAAACAACTCATTTTTGCCCACAACAGTCATAAGTGTAGTTGATAAAAGAGTAATATTTTTGTCCTAAAGTTCTATCAGATTTCACACCTTTTTGGAGCAATGGAATAATTTTCTGATTTTTCTGATTTTTTTCTTTGATTTTTTTTTCTATTTTTTATTTATATACAATATCTTCCGTCTATGTAGCGAGATTTGGGTCGGTGGCTCCCAAACCAGTTGGCTTTAGGGCACCAGGTGTTAAGATGCCCCTACGGACTTAATTACTCAGACTTCAGATATATATATTTTTGCAGCATCTTCGATCCATGTAGCGAGCTTTGGGCCAATGACTCCCAAACCAGTTGGTTTTAGGGCACTAGGTGTTGAAACACCCTTACAGACTTAATAACCCGGATCTTAGATACTTTATTTTTGTAAATCAGAAATTTTTTTTTTTTTTACTCCATCACTTTTTTGAGATGCTTCCTCCAATTAAACTAAAGCACTGAATATTACAAACTTTTCAATTTTAGCTCATGACTGTATGTTTCCATGTATGTTGATAATACCTGCCAACTGAGCATAAGAAGATCCATTTTAGTCAGTGTTAAGGAGAATTCACAAATTAAATAATTCAAAATGAATAACAAAAATTAACTTGTTTCGAAATAAGGTTTGAGATACGTCTCATGAGTGGAAATTCCTTACTCGGCTATCTCTTACCAATTCCACATTTTTAGTCAAATTAAAAACACAACAACACAAAAACACAAAATATTTTTGTAATTTTTGAAAAATTTTCAATTTTTTTTTTGTATTTTTCGAAAAATTTTGGACTAAAAATAAAAATAACACACAAACTAAAAACAAAGTACTGATCAATTAAAGAACTCCTATTTCTTTGATTTTAACGGAATTTTGTTGCATAAATGAAAAATTTTAACGGAAAGTTTTAACACAAAAGCATTGCACCCCCAAACCTAAATTAAGCACTGTCCCCAATGCGTTCAAAACATAAACAAAAGGTTGGAACAATGGTACCAAGTTTACGCGTCAGTCTCGTCCTCGTCGCTGTCTTCAGATGGTGGGTCTGGAAACTGTGGAACAGTAATGTGCAACTCATTTGCCATTTGTTGTAGTGCATGGCCGATTGCTCTGTTATATTGAAGCATATAGTCCACACGAGATCCCAAACGACGAACTTCATGAGAAATAGTGCGAGGCCTTGATGATCTTGGTGGTGGCTGAGGTGGTTGTTGTTGTTGCTGTGTGGAAGAAGATGCTCCAGCTTGAGCTTGTCTCTCTGCTCGGAGCTGCTGTATCAGTCGGGGAGTCAGAGCTGTCATGGGCTACATAGGTTCTTCTTGCGGGTCAACTGGAACCATATCCAAAGTGCATAAGGAAGTGATCAGGTAAGGGTAATACAGTCCAGCTTGCGATTGGGTAGCAGCCCAAACAATATTTGTAGAAATAAGCACTCCCATGTCAATGGCTAGTCCCGTCATCAAACAGTACAACATAACCATCCTCTCTCTGGTGACAAAAGTGATGTGGGTACCCGGAATGAGTGATCTCGTGAGGAAGTGAAACCAAATTCTCGCATCTGGTTTAAGAAACCTGGAGCTCATCTTCATGTATTCCCCACTGCTGCTCATTTCCCAGGTGGCATTGGGGATACATAACTCATCTGTCATCTGCGAAATATCAATCTCATTCCTCATTGCCGTATAATCATCCACCTCCATTTCCGGGATCCCATAAAATTTATTGATTGTCACCGAGTCAAAAGAAACATGTCTCCCTCTCACCATAACCTGATAAGCGACATGCTGATCAGCATTCGCATAAAATTCTCGGACAACTGTGATGCACGCCGATTTGGGTTGCTGGCAAAGTTTCTGCCAGTGTCTGTCGGCAATCACCCTGTCTATATCTGGAAATAACCCAGAGGGAATCTCAAAACCTCTCTCAATGATCCCGACCTTCTTTGTCAATCCCCTCTCATAGCGCTACTCTGCAGCCGCTGAGACAAACTTAAAACTATCAAAATTAGGTTCTGCAGACGTCGAACCCCTCGCTCTCTTTGGCATTTTTCTGAAAATTTGGCAGAATCTCCTCTGTTTTTCCAACAATCCACAATTCCTAAATCTACTCAAATACCACAAACACTCCAAATATCAATCTCCAATCTTCGCCCCCAATTACTACGAATCAAACTATCAACAATCCAACACTTCGTAATCCAATCCACAGTCAAACAATTCACAATTCAATTTTTCAGTTTACCCAATTAACAAATCAATTTTTTATCAAATCATTACCGTAATTTCAGTTTTGATTTTGGCAGTGGTGGCACTCTCGGTTTGGACTTGGGTTTCGGCAGTGGTGGATGAAGGCTTTGGCTCGGCTCGGCGGTGGTCCGATTCCAGCGATGCTCAGTTCGATCTCTGTTTGGGTGGATCTCGGTGATGGCTCTCGGATTGGGTGAATCTTGGTCGAAGGCTGGAAGCTCGGTTGTTTTGGTTTGTGGTTGAAGTGGCTGTGATGGATCTTGTGGGTTCGGTGAAGCTTGGTTCTCGGTGATGAGGGTAGTGGCTCGGTCACGGCAAGGGTGGCTCGCGGTGGTTGCTCACGGTGTGGATCTCGGCTGGTGAAGACTCTCGGTCACGATGGTACTCGATTTCGGCGATGGCTCTCGGCTATGGTGGGGTGGTTGGTGCTCGGTGAAGGTGGAAATTCCGGTTGTGGTTTGGTGTGGCTGGATCTAAGTGAGGGTTACTGGATCTTGGTGGTTCACGGTGGTGGGTATCTCGGCTTGATCTTGGTTTGGTAGATCTCGGCTTGTGTTGATTTCGGTCTTGGCGAGGTGGCTGGACGGCAGTGATGGCTGGTTCGGTTTTGGTCGTGGGTCTTGGTGGTGTTTGAGGAAGAAGAAGTAAAAATGAGATCTGCGGTGCCTCTACTTATGTCTCTGATTTCGAGTCAGCGTCGCGACGCTGAAAATTGCCTAGCGTCGCGACACTCGGTTCTTTAGGATTAGGGTTTTGACTCGGGATTTTTTTTTTTTTTTTGGAAAAACCATGTCTTGCGACTGATAGATCCATAGGGATGCATCTTAAGAGATGTCTCCTTACTTGGCCTTCTCCTGGATCAACTTTGTATCTTCGTGATTTTGTCAAATTTTTATTTTGAAAATCCCTCTTGTACTGGCCTGCTTTGTTCTGAAAAATTCCGTTTTTATTTTTCCTGCAAAACTAACACACAAAATTAAAAAGTTCACACAAAATATGAAAAATAAACTACAACAAATTGCATGGGTTGCCTCCCTGCTAGCGCTAAATTTTTCGTCTTCAGCCAGACGTGACTGAAATTCATCTGTTAAGGAGGTTTCAATGTCGTTTTGGATGTCCGATTAACGACAATCCTGTGAGCGTTGCTTTTGAAGGGTCTCTTCCAACGGTAAAGTGGCAAAAAGAATTTTGTCATATTTAGTGCTTGTGCCTCCTTTTTAATCTGTATTGCTCTCTTGGTTCCTGAAAAGAAAGAAAGAAAATTAGGAGGTCTCGTATGGTGCTTGACTTGAAATGGAAGTTCCATTTTGTCAAGCTTCTGGGTGATATCTTTAATTTGTACTCCCAAACACAACGATGTTTTTCCTGAATGCTCTGGATCTTTATTAAGGTCAGACATTTGCTCCTCCATTTGCTCTGTTTCTTGCTCCCCCTGAGGATGAAAAAATGTGTCTGACATTAGGTCTTCATCCTCTGATCTGAGTGAAATGATTGGCTCAAGTAGATCTTCTTCAAACATTTGTGCAAAGCATTCTCCAAGATCTTCATTTTGAGGCTTGAAAGTTTGATCCTCCGTTGTTGGTGCAGTTGGTACAAATAGATCAGCTTCCTCCTCGTCAGAGTCAGAATAATAAAAATCAAATCGAGACTTTGCCGGTTCGGGCTCCTGAACTGATACCTATTGTTGTTGATACTGCTCAGCCTCCTCCTCTGTTGAAATGTCATTGTGAAATGATTGGTACTCAAAGGCTTCATCAGTGTCATTTGAAACTGGTTCTTGAGGTATATAGTCCTGGTTTTCTGTGAATTGTCTGATCTGATCTGTCATTCTCTGTATGGATTCTGTGTTACTCTGAATTTGTGCATCAAATCGAGCTGTTTGTTCTTTGAACATGTGAATCAATTGATCTTCCTCTGATGGTTCTGGTTCTTGATAAGGTTCGAAGGAAGATGGTGGATAAGATGGAAAATGTGATGGTTCCTCGTACCATGAATGATTTTGATAGCTCTACCACCCTGGATTGTAGTTGTACTCGCAATAATTACTTAGGTGGTTACCATTACATATGTCACATCTCTCCATTGCGCTCTGATGAGTAAATGTAGTATTGCTTGGTTCTGGCATCCGGTAATAATCATTGGGCTCGACAACAGGCCTCAGAAAACCGGACTGTTGCTCCCAGATTTGGGTGTATTTTCTAGTAAGCTCGTGATCTCTCAATCTCCCAGTAGTGTTCCATTTTTTTCAAACACCTGAAAACAAAAGAAAGAAATAAAAAAATACAGATAAAAATAAAGAAAATTAGATACAAGTAAATTAGATAGCTTCAAAATTAACAACTCAAGAAATATAAGTCCCCGGCAACGGCGCCAAAAACTTGACCGGCGTAAACATACACGTATAACGCAAGCGCACGTATTGTTCAAGTAGTATAAAAATATCGATCCCACGAGGACTTAATTCCTACTGTTGTTATTAATTATTGAATCTATTTATTTACAAATATCTAATTAAAGGGAGAATGGAATTGATTGTTTGATTGATTTGGTTGATTGTAGATTTGCTAAGTAACAAAATAAAAAGATAAAAGAAAATACTAAGAAAAATAACAAAAGACACAAAGATCTAGGGTTGTGATTTCTTTTAATACCATTTTAAAGATGAAGTGGTTATCTTAAAGTTGGGTAATATATTGATTTATTAACCTGGAACACTAAATTATGTGTAAGCCTCTGTCGATGGTCAGACACAAATATCCAGTTTAACCCAATTGAACCATATGTCTATGTCAACCAAATTATCTGGATTCATTAAGATTAAGTTCCAATTATGGCTACCCCCGCCCGATAGGTATATTCCTATCATGTAAGGAAATCTATTAAAGGGTTATCTATCCTCAAGGAAGATCGTGGGCTATTAAGTCTAAGGTTGAAACCTAAAATCCCTATGTCTAGTTCATTTTAGATTTACCATATCAATCTTATTGGTGATCAGACAACAAGAAGCATTAAGCTTAAGACTTAATAAATAAATCTTTATAATACCCAAACTATAATTTAACCCTTTATAAACTGGTGATATTAAAAGTTATCACAACCCCGGATAACTAACACATAATTAGGGCTAGTAAGAACATAAAAGTAAAAGACATAAAGTAAAAGCTGAAAAATAAATTACAATAAAATAAAATGCTAAGGTAAAAGGAATTACTTTTACTACTACTAATTTAGATATCTCCCATAAAATAATATATAAACTTGTGATAATATTACCAACCGACCAATCTGGCGGTATCCTGATTAAGTCAAATTAAGTCCAACCAGCCATTAAGGCGGAACCAAAATTAAATTACCAACCGACCAATCTGGCGGTATCCTTGATTAGTCAGGTTTAAACCAAATTAAAATTAAATTACCAACCGACCAATATAGCGGTATTCCTTATTAAGTCAACATTTTAAATAGTGAATATATTATTTTTAATGGGAGATTAATCTAAATAGTAACAGTAAAATAATTACCTTTCACCCTAGTTGGGGAAGTTACATCATCATGGTGAATAGTAAAAACTGTAAAAAGTAAAAAGTAAAAAGTAAAAATTAAATTACTATTATTACAAAAAGTAATTAAAATTATTTACAAAACTAAAAATTAAAAACTAAAAAAAAATAAAAATCCAGAGAGAGAAACTCTCTCTTTAGAGAGAATTCAAGAGGGAGAGAGGTGTCTTGAAATCTGAAATTCGAAGCTGAATTTATAGGCGCAGATGGGCATCTGGCGTCGCGACACCAAGCTAGCGTCTCGACGCTGGAACAGTTCGACGTGGCACGCTGAGGAGGCGACACGTGGTAAGGCGGCTGACTGTTAAAGCGACACGTGGTAAGGCGGCTAAGACTCAATTATTATGCTGACATCATTGATGACGTGGCACTGTTCATGACGTCATGTGTGACGTCATGATGATGTGGCGTGCGCACGTTAGCGGATCTTCTGTGGTGATGACACGTGTCAAGGCGCACGTTAGCAAAGTCAAACTTCTCAAATTGTTGACCGTTGACCCGGCGCATGTTAGCAGATTCGGCGCACACGGAGCGTCGCGACTCTGAAGGTACGGGCGTCGCGACGCTCAAAAGACCAAAATATCCCTACTGACGCATTTTTGTCCGGTTTTACCCCAAATTCCCTCCAGTGCTGTCCAAACTTTATTTATCTGCAAAATAACAACAAAACACATCAAAACGTTCATAAATCTCGAGAAACAATACAAAACATTAGGTTAAATGAGTGAGAAATAGTGATATAAATACCACTCATCAAGAAGCCATCTGCAAGGTAATCCCCATAACCCTGGGTGGGCCGGCAATCTTGTGGTTTAGAAGTCTAACCCCGAGAAGCATTAGCAGCTTCTCTCAGCTCAAGAGATCTTTTATCCAGCACTTCAGGGGAGCGTGTGTCCCAAAGAAGTCGATTGGGGAATTAAGGTTGATGAAACAGGGGGATGATGAGCTCCTGAAGAGTTTTAATGAAAGATATCACAACCTGGTGCTCGAGGTCGGAGCTTATGAGACGGTGGAGGCCCTGGAAAGACTTAAAGGGGCCCTAAAGGTCGGAAGCTTGTGGACTCATTTGAGGGTCCAGGACGTACCAGACTACGCCACTGCTTTGGAGTTGGCTAGGAAGTTTGTTTCGATGGAGGAGGAGGAAAAGACAGCCCGGAAGGGGGGAATTCAGATAGAAATGGTGCAGAAACCAGAGATGCCCTGGAGGCCGGATAGTTAACTGAGAAATCCTCCCCCAGGGCAAAGTGAGTTCACGCCATTGCCTCCCAGCAACGCACAACAAGATATGAGAGCACATGTGCGGGTAAACCATGTCGCCGGAGGATTAAGGTACACGCCTCTGAACAAGCCAATGGCTCAGATCCTAAGGGAGATTCAAGGCAGGGGCCTCTTGGTGGAGCCTGATTTGAGAAAATACTCGGTGGAGAGGGAAATGAGAAGCACTACTGTGTGCACCACAATATGAGGGGACATTCAACTGAAAACTGTAGGGATCTGCAAGAGCAGATGGAAAATCTTACGCAGAATGAGTATTTGAATGAGTACATCAATCGAGGGGCCGGGGCGACTCGGCAGCAGCCAGAGTCCAGGCAAACCTATACCATCGCTGGAGGGAGAACGTTGGCCGAAAATTCAAATCGATCAAGAAAGAACTACTGCAGGGCTCGAGGATCGAAGGTAATGTCGATGGGGCAGGTCCAAGGTACGCAGAGTGATCGGTCGGTCCCTATAATGATTACTGACGCGGATGCGCGTGGGGTGAGCTTTCCGCACGATGATGCATTGATAATTAAAGCAGTGATTGAGGGAGCTGAGGTGGGCCGGATTTTGGTAGACCCGGGCAGTGCAGTCGATATAATCTCCAGGGAAGCCTTGGATGGGCTGGGGATTGAATACGCGATGGTCATCCCGGACGGGACACCCTTGTACGGGTTTGGGGGAGCGACAGTCGTCCCGATGGGAACAATTCAGTTGGCCATGACAGTCAGAGCTTCCCCGCGCACCCGAACGATCATGGTAGATTTCACGGTGGTGTATTGTATGAGCAGCTATCAGGTCATAGTGGGCCGGCCCTTCATGATGAAGACAAAGAGCGCCATGTTGTGTTATTACCTGAAGTTAAAGTTTCCCACCCAGTCCGGAATTGGGGTAGTTTGTGGAAATCAGAAGATGGAACGAAGCTGTTTTGCCACCGTATCAAGAGAAACACTCTGTATTGAGCAGGATCGGAGGAAGAAAAGAAGAAGGGAGGAAGAAGAGGATGAGGAATCAGATGGATGTCTGAATACACGGGTCAAGAAGTTTCCCCATTTGGGAACTGCCGAGGAGCTTGAGTCAGTTGAGCTCTTTGGTCTGGAGAATGTCATCAAGGTATGAGCATGGTTAAATGAGGGCCTGAAGAAGGGTCTCCTGGAGCTTATAAAGCAATATGCAGACATCTTCGCTTGGGAGCACAATGACATGTCGGGGATAGACCCCAAGTTTATCAATCATCACTTGGCAGTGGATCCGAGTCACAAACCAGTCAAGCAAAAAATAAGAGTATTCAACCAAGAGTGCTATGAGGTAATAGCGGCCAATGTAGAAGGATTGTTGAAGGCGGGATTCTTTCGAGAGGTAAATTACCCAGAGTGGGTTTCCAATGTGGTTTTGGTAAAGAAGCCTAGCGGAAAGTGGAGGATGTGTGTGGACTTCACCGACCTCAATAAAGCTTGCCCAAAAGACAGTTTCTCGCTCCCGAAGGTAGATCAATTGGTAGATTTAACTGCTTGTCACGGGTTACTCAGTTTCATGGATGCATTTTCGGGATACAACCAGGTGAAAATGCGTCCCGAGGATGAGGAGAAGACTGCGTTCATCACGGATCGAGGGCTGTAATGTTATAGGGTGATGCCTTTTGGTTTGAAAAATACGGGAGCAACGTTTCAGAGGCTGATGAACAAGATTTTTAAGCCTCTCATTGGAAAAACTATGCAAGTGTATGTTGACGACATGATAACAATGACAATGAAGCCAGAGAATCATTTTGCCGACCTTGCAGAAACTTTCGAACTGATAAGAAAGCACAACATGCGGTTGAATCCAGAGAAGTGTGCGTTTGGAGTGGCATCGGGAAAATTTTTGGGGTACATGGTCAGTGCGCAAGGGATAAAAGCAAATCCACAGAAGATTCAAGCCGTCCTAGATTTGAGGTCCCCCAAAACAGTCAAAAAAGTACAAAGCCTGACAGGTCGGGTGGCCGTGCTGAATCGATTCATATCCCGCGCTACCGAAAAGTGCCACCTTTTCTTTAAGTTGATTAAGAATATTAAGAAGGAGGTCATATGGACGGAGGAGTGCAAGGAAGCTTTCGCCCAGCTTAAGCAATATTTGGCCCAGCCTCCACTTCTGGCCAAGCCGAATCCTGGTGAGACCTTGTTTCTGTATTTAGCTGTATCTAAGTATGCAGTGAGATCGGTTTTGGTGCAGGAGGCCGATAAGATACAAAGGTCGGTGTACTACATCAGTAAAGCATTGCTGAATGCGGAGACGAGATATCTGGCCCATGAGTTGGTAGCACTGTTGTTGCTTACGGCTGCCAGGAATCTGAGGCCATACTTTCAGGCTCACCCCATTGGAGTCTACACCGACCACCCATTGAGACAGATCCTACACAAACCAGAGGTTTCGGGCCGGCTGGTAAAGTGGTCGGTAGAGTTGAGTGAATACGATATAACTTACTTACCAATGGCGGTAGTGAAGGAGCAGGCTCTGGCAGACTTTGTGGCCGAGTTCACCGGCCCTCAGATTTTGGAGGTTTCGGAGACCAAGTGAGAGTTATTTGTGGACGGATCAGTTAGTTCGCAAGGTAGTGGGGCGAGGGTTGTGTTGCAAAGCAGTAACGACGAAGAGGTGGTCTACGCCTTGAGATTTGCTTTCGAAGCCACCAATAACGAAGCAGAGTATGAGGCCATTCTCGCCGGGTTAAGATTGTGTGTTGCTGTGGGCGTCCGAGATGTGATCATCAAGAGCGACTCACAGTTGGCTATCCAACAGCTGAAAGACGAGTTTCAGGCTAGAGAGCATAGTATGGTGATGTATTTGTCTAAGGTAAAGAGGATGGTCGGAGAGATGGGTAATGTGAAGTTCGAAAAAATCAATCGGGAGAAAAATCATCAAGCAGATTCACTAACTCGGTTGGAATCTTCAATCAAATCAGAGAAGCCCAGGACCGTCCCATTAAGTTTTTTGCAAGAAAGGAGTGTGGGTGTACCGGGGGTAATGGAAGTTGAAATATGGGAGGAAACCTCTTGGATGGGCCCGATTAAGAAGTATTTGGAGACAGGGGAGACGCCCGAAGATAAGAAGGAAGCAATAAAGCTGAGACATCGAAGTTCAAGATTTTTCCTGATAGAATGGATGTTGTACCGAAGGGGGTACACGGTGCCACTTTTGAGGTGTCTTGCGGCGGAAGAGGCCGACTATGTACTCAGGGAAATCCACGGAGGTATTTGTGGGAGCCATGCTGGGGGACAGTCTATCGCACATAAGGCGTTGAGGCAAGGATTTTACTGGCCGACCATGCACCAGGATGGAATGAAGGTGGCCAGAAAGTGTGAGGGATGTCAGAAGAATGCTAGCCTGCATCATCAGCCGGCGAAACAGTTGACTGCACTGGTAAACTTACCAGTGCATGAAAATGTACTTTGAAACATCACTTATTTGGGTTTATTGTTAAGTAATTAGTTCTATATTTTATACTTTATTATATAATTTTTATTATTACATTAATTTTGATTATATTTATTATTTAAGTTAATTTAATTATCATTGTAGGAATTAAAATAGAGAAGTCACGTGAAGAATAAAAGCAAAGAGTTGGTTGGGTTTCAACGTGAATATGCGTGCATTATATAGGAATGAAAGCAGCAACTTGAACAAGGGAGAGCAACGTTAATACACAAAGCATGCAACGTGAAGATTAGGTTTTTTTGTCAAGAGCTGAGTGCTTAATTAAAAAACAAATAAACAAAGGCAGTGCGGCGTATAATAAAAAGGGAAAGAATGACGTGGCTGCTAGAGAAGGTTAGGGTTTCATTATAAAAAGGCAAGCTGCGCAAATACAAAAGGGGGGCTAGCAGCGCAAGCTGCGCATAATTGCGTGAAACTCCAGAGCTGTGCGTGAATCAGAAACAAAATCTGCAGCGTGACCGACAAGAAGAAGCAGTTCAGCCGAGAGCCCTAGAAGCAGTGTGCGAATTCAGAGAAGAAATATGAGCGCGAAGAAATATGAGCGCGAGCAGTGGTGTATCCAGAAATTCCAGTCAGCGGGGGCAAAATTTTTTCTTACCAAAATAATATATAATGAATTCATACATATTTTTTGAAATTACAAGATGATTCCTATATTTTTGAAAATTATGAAATAATTCCTAATTCTAAACTTATAAATTAACTCAAAATTTTCATAATTATATTTTTATTCATAATTTCTAAAAATACCAATTTACCCTAAATATTTAAGTAAAAATTTATTTTTAAAATTATGTATTTTAAGTTTATGTAGTATATTATATACTAAAATCAAACCTAAGTATAAACATAGTTATTTTTATTTTTATTTAAATATAATGAAATCTCTATTCTTTTGCAAATGGAAAAACACATAAATGAGTGAATTTAAAATGAAAAATAGTCAATTAATTATACACATACAAATTAAATATAATTATTTTAGATATGTTTAAGAAATAATTTGGGCTTGGGCCTACATATTATATTAAAAAATACAATTCAAAAATTAATAAATAATGTATTTATGGGTGTTGTTTAATTATTTATATTTTTTAATATATATATATATATATAATTTTAAAAAAAAAAAAAATTAGTGTGTCCAGTGGGGGCAACTGCCCCCACTGGGCACACTGTGGCTCCGCCACTGAGCGCGAGGCCGGGACGCGGAGTCGTGATAATTCAGAACGATATGTCTCTCCAATCCCAGGCTATTTTTATTTATTTGGTGGGAAATTAATCCCCTAGGCAAAGGTAGGGATGAACTTTTGTGTTGGATTTTATTATTTATGTTTTTGATTCCTACGAACCTTTTATCGTTTAATAAAATTAATGGTTGTTATTTTCTATTATCTTTCGATTATTTAATCCAGAAATTATGTTTTGTTAAATCCCATATAGATCCAGTCATGCTTCTTCTATGTGTGGTTTGCGAATTAATTGTGACTGGTAAAGTTGTTTTGCGTGTTGGTCTTCTGCTGCAGTATTGCCTGAGGGTATATTGTCGACGTTAGATAACTCGTAATGATGACTTTTGTGTGTTGTTAACATAGAGAAAATAATCATTAATTACCTTAGAATTTGAATATGCGTAGTATTGAATATATTCCGGTTGTTGGTTTGAGATGTGAAACCCTCAACTGAGTAATAATAGGAATTAATAACTGAATATAGGAATTTGATGCAATAGGGATTCCCGACGCTTTGCTGCTTTTCTCTGCCATTATCCTTTATTATCTCTTTATTATCTTATTTATCTTTATTTTAATTACCAATCTTATCGTTTTATTTATTAAGTTACCGTTAACGTTTTTGTTTGAGTAAATTAGTTCCTGTAACCATCTCTCTGAGGAATCGACACCCCAGCTATACTGCGATAACCGCAAGTCATATTTGGGCGTAATCATAAGCCCATGGTCGTTCGCCCAGTGGGGACTGGATATTATCGGGCCCATGCCAGCAGATAGGGGACAGGCTAAGTATGTTATTGTTGCCATTGATTATTTTACCAAGTAGGTGGAGACCGAGCCTTTGACTACAATCACCAAAAAAAGGGCTACGGACTTCGTGAAAAAGAATATCGTCTGCCGGTTCAGGATACCCCGGGCCATCATTACCGACAATGGGAAACAGTTCGACAGTGAAGGTTTCCGGAAACTCTGCGAAGATCTTCAGATTGCCTTAAGATTCGCCTCACCTGCTCATCTCAAGTCTAACGGGCAAGTTGAAGCCGCCAACAAGACGATCAATGCAAATTTGAAAGCCCGGCTCGAATCTTGCAAAGGCATTTGGGTCGAAGAGTTGCCAGAAGTATTATGGGCTCATAGGACGACCTTCAAAGACTCAACATGAGAAACCCCATTTTCACTGGCCTACAGGTGTGAGGCAGTAATCCCGGCAGAAATCGGGATGATCACTCACCGGGTCCGGCATTTTGAGGTAGAATAAAATGAAGAACTTATCAGAAATCATCTTGACCTGGCCGAGGAAAAGCGAGAAAAGTCGGTAATAAGAACAGCAGTGTGGCAACAAAGAATGACACGATTCTACAATAAGAGGGTTCAGGTCCAATCTTTCCTCCCCGGAGATTTAGTTCTAAGGAGGATCACACTGAATACACGCCGGCCGGAGGAGGGTTCACTGGGCGCCAAGTGGGAAGGACCATACAGAGTGACAGAGATCGTGAGGCCGGGAACCTATCTTTTGGAGCAACTGGACGGTACCCGGCTTCGGAAACCCTGGAACGTCGAAATGCTGATGAAGTACTTCTAGTAGTTTTTTTCCTTCAAAACTGCTAGTAGTCGGCTAAACAAATCAGAACTAGAAGAACACTGTAAAGTCTCTATTGAAATGACTCACTAAGAGCAGTACGAAGGGCAGCAGGTCTCACGAATATGAACATGTTTTCCTCCTTAATTGAGAAACTTGTTCCCATTTACTTGTTGTTTAATTAAGTGAGAAAATCAGGTTCAATGTTCATGGGATATGCTAGATGCGAAGGGGCGATCGGTAACTAGGAATGGCACCAAACTCGTGGCACACCACTCCCGGGTGTCATTATCAAACCCCCGGGTGGAAGTACTCCGACCTGGTTCCTTTCGCTTTTGAGGATCCAGAACGCGTCAAGGGATAGAGCACGTATGGGAAACGCATGAACCCCTCGTGGCACGCCAATCCCGGGTGTCATTATCAAACCCCCGAGGCCGGAGCGTTACTACCATATGGCTCACATTTTCGAGGAGTAGCTCAGGTAAACCGGATCCAGGGATGTTTCTCCCCCTGCAGGTCGGCTGGTGAGTCCCGTTATGTACTGTCAGACCACCTAGCTTGGGTTGGCCGAATGGCGCCATTGATTGCAGGAGCATCGGGTAAACCAGACCAATGGATGTTTCTCCCCCTGCAGGTCGGCTGGCGAGTCCCGCTATGTACCATCAGACCACCTGGCTTGGGTCGGCCGAATGGCGCCCTTGATTGCATGAGTCTTCAGGCCACCTGGCTTGGGTTGGCCAACTGGCGCCCTTGATTGTAAGAGCCTCGGGTGAACCAGACCTAGGGAGGTTTCTGCCCCTACGAGTCGGCTTGGGAGTCCCGTTGAGTACCACCCAGGGAAGGCACACACGGGGTGTCCATGTCCCCCGTGGGGAATTGCCTGACCGCCCGGATCGGCGTATCCGTAGCCTGGTTAGTCGGGACACTGAATTGCAAGGTTCAGAATTATGTTTTGGGGACCTCGGGTGGGACGCTGCATCGGGGGACCCGATTTGTTATTTACACTTGTGAATTCTTTTTGGGGTATGTGCTAAGTCACCCCCACCCTTTTGTCAATTTTGCCTTGTTCTAATTTTCGTTTTTCTGCTGGTCTGGCAATGGGACGCCCACGCCAGGGTTAGCAGAGCCACCGAGGTTGAAAGTCTTCCCTCGTGTAAGTCTCAATTTCTCCACCAGCTCGGGGCTGGATTCTTTCTGCCGAGTCTGTATTGTTCCATCAGCTCGGGGCTGGATTCGTTCCGCCGAGTCTGTATTGTTCCTTCAGCTCGGGGCTGGATTCATTCCGTAGAGTCTGTATTGTTCCATCAGCTCGGGGCTGGATTCATTCCGCCGAGTCTGTACTGTTCCACCAGCTCGGGGCTGGATTTATTCCACCGAGTCTGTATTATTCCACCAGCTCAAGGTTGGATTCGTTGTGCCGAGTCTGTATTGTTCCACCAGCTCGAGGCTGGATTCGTTCTGCCGAGTCTGTATTGTTCCACCAGCTCGGGGCTGGATTCGTTCTGCTGAGTCTCTATTGTTCCACCAGCTCGGGGTTGGATTCGTTCCACCGAGTCTGTATTATTCCATCGGTTCGGGGCTGGATTCGTTCCGCCAATACCAAGTGTTCTATCTCGACTCTGGGATAGATTACCACTTCGAGGCCAGAATCAAATTGAAAGAACGAATTGGCAAGTTGAAATTTTAAATCATGCCAAGTATGGAAGACAGGAAATGAAACAGTTAGAGATAAGCATTATAAGAGAAAGTTGGGCAGCAGGGTTATCCTGATCTGGTCCGGGAGGCAGTTCTCTATGTGGTTCCTGGAGCGACCGTCGAACGGTCGGTCAGCACACCATCTTTTTTATATATATAGTTCCCGGCATCAACCCGCTAACTCGTTGATACCAAGAACTATGGGACGGATGTTGATGGTGTTTTTTGCGACAAGTACTCTGAATAATTCGGCAAGGGCAGAGAGGGGATTCTCCCTTTTGGAGGGACAAGTGTTCAGAATGTGTGGGTTATTCCTCTGCCAGAAAGAGAGCCCGAACACAGTCTCCCGGATTTGGCCGACCAGAATATATAGCTTGGTACAGTTTTCAGGGACCGACCACATCAGAACCCATGCCGATCACAATAGTCCAACAGATTATATTCATTATCGCCCTCTCCCGAAATCAGGATATCAGTATAGTAGGTAGGTCGGAAGAGGAAAGAGCAGTTTCGTTCGTCACCTAACCGATCTCTCAGGAGCCCGAAGCAAGATTAGGGCAACCGTAATTTTTCCCTCCTAAAGCTCTCACATTCAAATTGAACATGCTGTCATCATTAAATAAGAGTGTCTGACAAGGTGCCTTTATTGCGTGATGTGACGGAAATCCCTTGGGAAGGTTCTACTTTCAGCGGCGTCAGAATGGGGAAGGGAACCTGTCCAATCACCGAAAATCTACAAATCCTTTAGGCTGACGCCAGAGAGATACATGAATAGTATCCGTGTAAAGTAGTATATAAAGAAAGTCTAATCACATTTGTAAGAGTTACAATTTTTTCGTTTAAGCACAACTTGTAAGAGAACATCAAAGCAACCTGCTCGGTTCCTTTAGATCTCAGCCTAAACAGATCGGTCGAGCTCGGTTTAATAATAAAAGAGACCCCCACATCCCTCTTTGTAACCGAGGACGTAGGTTGGACGAGCTCCACCGAACCACGTTAAACCTTTTCTCTTCGATCTACCTTTGGTTTTTCTTGATTTTTCGCTAAATTTGCTTTTGGTCATCCTCAAACCAAACAAATTAAAGGTTGATGGAAGATTTATCCCGGGAGCATTCCCCTTATTTCTCCTGAGACGAAAATCACCCGTCAACAATAGTTATATCCATTGTTTTTAAAATCGGATCGGCAGATTGAACCGGTCGTAAATTAAGATAGGTTGAACCCTAAAATCGGAATGTAAAAAGGACAAAAACTTATTAAAATTTGTCAAAATTGATGAAATTGGCTCGGTCGGTTATTTAAAAAAATAATAATTAAACAAAAAAAAATTAATTTTTTTTATAATTTATAATTAATTAATATTATTTATAATATTAGTTGGTTCTGCCGATTCAAACGGGATAGTTCAACTGATCAAACTAGTGATCTATTAAATTTTTAGATTACAGATTCAATTAAAACAATGGTTATATCCTTCACTTTTCATATAGGGGTGGCCTTGAGTTGTCTTGAATTTTTTGGGACTCTATACGAGTTCTTAAAATAGTGCCTCTATCGATAAAAGATAAAAAGATACACAAGTCATATTATATATTAAAATTTGAAAGTTTTCTGAATTCAAGACTTAATTTTAGGTTAAATTTAAGGGTCTCAATCGCTCATCTATATCGACTCTCTTTAGAATCACCTCTTATTAATACTCATATTTTCTTTTTATCATCAGTAATGTGCCCTTCTTCTTTAGCTGTATAGTATGTCAGTTATATCTTCCCTTTTGACAGAGTATGTTTGGATTGATAGAAGTTGATAATTATAATGAAATGTTATTTAAAAAAAAAATTAAAAATCATTATTTGATTTGATATAGGAGAGTATAAGAGTGTAACAAAAAGAGTCTATCAATCATTGATGCCCAACTGTTCAAATTATGTTAGAAATGGAATGTAATTTGGAAAAAAAAAATAACATTAAAAAGAATTTATTTAGTTGAAATGAAGAATATAATGTTTTAATCAAATTTTGCGCCCGCTGAATCCAACTTTCAGCTACTCCTTTCCCATAATTATTATCTTGCTCCGAATTAGGGGTATCAGATACTATTATTGTTTACTCTGACTCCGTTTCGTAAACGTGGAAATTTGTAAAATTAGTTTCTTAAATAGAGTTTCTAGTTGAGCTTTTAAAAATAGAATTTTGAATAAAAAAAAATTTTAGTTAACGAGATTGTTGGACCATAGGATGAAGTCGCCCTAGGACGAAAGGAAGAACGAAGAGAAGAAGGACGATGGGCCGAAGAGCGACGAAGAGCTTGGGGCGACCGGACCAATGGTTAGGGGGAAAACCCGCCTAAAACGGTTGACAGGCTTCACTATAAAAGCCTACATACACTAAGAGAATAGCACGATCAAATGAAGACTCAAATGAGCATATTTTTATTTTTCATTTCTTAGATTGTAATCTTAGGACTGTAACTTGTGTGCTTGCGCCCCTTGGAGGCTTATTCACTTAATCAAACACCCATTGCTGGGACATTGTCTCAGGAGGTTTGAACCTTACACGCTCTTCTTTCTTTACGTATAAAAATAACGCAAACAATTTTTTGTGACCACAGTGGGAGATTTGGTGTAAAGAATGGAGATGCCTCCGAAAAGAAACGCTCAAACTGGCTCAACTGCGGAGGAATGAGGACTGAAGCAAACCAACCAGCCCAATGCTCCAGCCATAGTAGGTCAATTCGAGGGTCTGACAGATGCTAGTCGGTACGAACCTATGAGGGAACTCAGCCCTAACGCGATGTGCGCATTGTTCGGTGAATTCACACAGAATGTTATCGAGCAGGTTAGGCTCCAAAATGCACATGCCATAGATAATTTCGTATCAACTACTAATTCGCATTATGAAAACATGGCTAAACATCTAAGCTCGTTAAACGAATTAATATCCAAATGTGTAAACGGCGGGACGGTGCTGCCGTAGACTACGCCCCCCTACGGCAAGCATTCAGGAGGCTGGTCTTAGTAATATTCATTCTTAGGGAACCAACATCCATACGGTTCTCAGGGGAGGAATAAGTCCTGGAGGCAATGGCCCACAAGTAGGGCCGAATATACATCAATGGCCAAATATGACACAAAACGAAGTGGTGATGCCTCAGGGTGTCCAGGTTCCTCAGGGGCAGAATCATGATTATATCTCACTCTTGAGAGGACCGCAGCCACCGCCCATAGCTATGCCATTTAATGGCAACGATATGCTAAGGGAACAAATGACAGAGATCATTCAAAACCAATTCGGTCTAGACATACGGCCGATTCGGCCAAGATATCAGAAGCCGTATCCTGATTGGATCGATGTGGCTTATCCATGGCCTAGAAACTACAAGATACCAGATTTTACTCTCTTTACGGGGTTTGGGGAAGTTTCTACCATGGAACACATAGGGCGATTAACTCTTCAGTGTGGGGAAGTCAATGATTTCCACAAACTGAGGTTGTTTCACGGCTCCTTGTCAATGGTAGCTTTCTCCTGGTATGTCAGTATACCGGCCAATTCGGTAGAAAATTGGCAGCAAATGGAACAATTGTTTCATAGGCAATTTTATAAAGCCGAGTCTGAAGTGGCCTTATTTGATTTAGCAAACCTAAGACAATTGCCAGGAGAATGGGCCGAAACATTTTTACAGCTGTTCAAAGTAGCTCGGTGCCGATGTTACGTGCCTTTGCCTGAAAAAGCATTCGTAAGGATCGCTCAAGGTTGCTTAAACCTCGATCTAAAAAAGAAGTTTCAGGATCGCGAGTTTTGAGACCTTCCCCAACTCACCACTAGTGTGGTGTGTTATGAGCGATTGTTACGAGAAGAGGAACAAATGAAGAATTCAAGCAAAGAGACATATTATAGAAATATCGACTATGAAATGGGCGAAGTAGACACCGAGTCGACCGATTTATGTTTGGTCCAACTGGTTAAAGGGAAGCCTTACGTTTGCAAGGCGTAGGCGGAACCCCAAGCCAGTGAAAAGAATGATAAAAATAGCAGAAGTTTCTCATTTGATATTACTAAAGTCGATGCTATATTTGACCAGTTATATAAGGACAAGAAAATTAGCTTGAGCGACCGACATACGTTGCTAACAGCCGAGCAGATCGGTAGTAAAAAATATTGTAAGTGGCATAATGCATGGTCTCACACAACTAATAATTGCCTTGTTTTTCGTAATGTCTTACAAAATGTCATAGAATCCGGACGAAATGACAAGGATGCAGTTGAGGCGGCACCAAAGGAATTATGGCCGTTTGATGCGTCGACAAGGTGAAACGAAGGCCACCACAGGCCGTAGCCCTCGCACCACAGAGAAAACAGAAGTAAATAAAAAAGGGGGTGACAACAAAGAATGAACGGTGGTAAGTTGCGACGAACGCACTAAATTCGACAGAAGGAAACCGGACGAAACAGACGATGAAGAGCCGCCTATCGTCATTCAGTTCGGCAGTATGCTGCCAGTGGTGGCTAATCATTACCTGTTGCCTGGGAAATTCAGGGGAGATAACAATTGGGAAGCTGGAACAAGCGAAGACGTTTATGAAGGTGGCGAAACCGAGTTTGCAGCACTCTCAATCATAGACCGGGAGGCTGAAGAGGAAGAGATGACCGATGTAGAAGAAGAAATAGACATCAAGACCGAATCAAGAAGAAAAGGAATTTCACAGAATCGGCTTCTCAGAGAATTATATGAAGCCGGAAATCCTGCAGTCGGGACATTGGGAGAAGATTTGGGACGATACATGTTCCTTGTTCTGTATGGGACACCTAAGATAAAGTGGGCCATCACTATAGCCGAAAAACGGAGATTGATTGTCAATCATGTCTCCCACGATGCGCCAGCCACGTTGCCATCTTCTGGATGGGACATAAAAGATGAATGGCCTCAAGTTAACAACGAGGTCGATCAGGCAATGGAAATAGGGCTATCAGGTAAAGTGGTTTTCCCGAAGCCACCAACACATATGACGAAGCATATGCGGCCGCTGTATGTGAAAGCAAAGGCTAATGGGATACTTGTCACCAAAGTACTAATTGATAACGGGGCGGCCATTAATGCAATACCCGTTAGGATGCTAGGACATTTGGCCAAGTCCGAAGAAGACCTTCTCCCTACGGAAGTGATGTTTACCGGCTTTAATGGGGGGCGACGACAGCAAAAGGAATTATTCCATTGAACCTGCAAGTGGGAAGTACTACAAAGACATTAGTATTTTTCGTCATAGATGGACCAACTACATACAATATGCTACTGGGACGAGACTGGATTCACGGCAGCCGATGTATCCCTTCATCCCTTCATCAATGCCTGGTTTTCTGGAACCAGATGGATGAAGTAGAGATAGTGCATGCCGACAATAATCCCTTCGCTGCGGAGACAAACTCAGCCGAGTACTTCATGTACGAAGGGAACTATAGGCCGACCATAGTTTTGAATAAAGGGGAAAGCCCTACCATTGTGTTAGACAGTTATGACCCATAGCGTCACTATTTTGTAAATGATATTGTATTATTGTACAAAATTAACTATGTAGTAATGAAATTGCCTTTTACCGTTTTGTAATTTATTTACTTTGATATATAAATGGTAAAAGTCCATATGATTGGTTCCGGATTGAGATGATATGAGACAGTATCAATTCATAAAGGTTTAATCATTAAATATCCCTAGTCGTAGTATTATCGAGATTGGACATCGATAATGCGGAATAGACTAGTACTGCACTTGTGCGTGTTGTGAGGGCACAACGGCATAGTTCTCATATATTTAAGTATAGGATACTTATGCAAGTGCGGTAGGAGGTTGTGTTTTACCGATGGTACGGAAAACAGCTTCGCTCTGGATAGACCCCGTGGAATCCCATTGGTAGTATGTCTGCGTGTCTATGGGAGTCCGCTTCAGGGTAGGTGCATATGGTCTTAACCTGAGACTTACATCGCTAGTACTTGCGACAATCGGTAGACTTTAGTTTTGGTCGTCCAGGGCTTTAACAGGTTCTGTGTACACTTCTTCTAGGTTTATCGAGAATCGTAGTGTATTGGGTGTGATGTCAAGACGGAAGTATCACTTCAGACATATGGAGATGATGATCGCGCAGGATACAGAACTAGTACTCTATAATGGTTGCAACCATCGGGATAATATGACAAGGTCAGGATTATCCGATTCAAAGAGACTAGTGCTTGATGTCCGATATATGTTTCGTACGGGGCAGACACATCTCCAGCCCCAGGCCTTACATGTGATCATCCGATACTGGATCAGTATACACTATACTATGGTATACTACGCCTGTTATAGATCTTATATTCCAGTAAGAATATTTCTGGAGAATTGGGTAGGCATGGCGTTTTGCTAGAGGCTAACCTTGTCTTGTAAATCGGTAAAAACGTAGTACTTGGTACGTACGTGTTCGGATAGTCCGACGACCGTATTTACTGCCAACATATCCAGAGATCTCTTGGGTCGCTTCCTGAACATATCCAAAGGTGTTATGGGAAACTAATTCTTGAGCTTGGAAGGATCAAAGAAAGCTTGGAGCTTCCCCACTCACCTTGGCTGAAACCCTCACTGCACAAAGGAGAAAATTTTCATTTCATCAACGCATCCGCATTCCGATCTTTGTGAGTATGATTCCGCCATACTTCAATATTGTTCATTCATTTATATATATTTGTTGCTCTTTTGATCTTGGGACATGGATTAGAATTTCCAACAATGGTATCAGAGCTTAAAGAGCATGAAAATATATTAGGGTAATATTTGGGCAAAATTGATTGAAGCATGATTTGATGATTTTGATTGATTAAGTATGCTTAAATGTATGTTACATTGTGTTATACATTATCAATTTCATGAAAAATAAATTGGATTAATTTTTCTCCCCTTGGAGAGGCTTGGCCGAATACTACCTAGGCCATGGACTTGATGATTTGTTGTTTATAAGATCATTGTATGACTTTAAACGAACATAAAATGACGATTTGTGATTCGATTGGATTGAAAACGAAATCGGTAATTTTTTCATCACCTTGGCCGAATGCATGGAAGCACATTAGGGACTTGATTTTTTGATTAAATAATGTTGGACATGTATTTAAGATAAAAATATGATTAATGGATTAATTTGATATTTTGGAAATATTGATTTAAAGGATTAATCATGATATTACACTTAATTAATTAAGTTATAAAATTTGGAATTTTAAAATTTGATTAATTGGGCTTAATTTTGAATTGGGCCTAAAACTATTATATTTGGGCATAATGGGCTTGGTTGGACCAAGTAGGTTTGGGCATATTGGATTGGATCCAAAGTTGGGCCTAAATCACTCCATTAAGTCCAAATGTAATAAATGGGCTTTTATGTTTAATTGGGCCTTATGGGCTTGATATTGATTTTTATGGCAAATGAGGGTGATTCCTTATTGGGCTTGGAAATTGGGTTTGACCCACATTGACCAAGGCCCAAGCCTAATGAAATCAATTGAAAGCCCATCGGACTTTAATTAAACGGACATTGGATGTTAGTTGGGCTTTGAGACCCGATAGGATTAGATTTGGAATCTAAGTCATAAAAGCACAATAAAAGTGTAAATATTTAATTTGGAATTAAATATAAGGATTAGTATTGAATACGACTTAAATTGGATTTGACGAGTAGTTCGATATAATTCATGAATTCGTACTACAAGTACTTATTCTCAAAAACGAGTTGGACTCGCGCAAAAGCAAACCATTGATTGAACATTGGATTGTCACCTAATTAAAGACTAATTAATTGGATTAGATTGGTTGTATAACATGCCTTGAATGAATGAATGTGGATGTGATGATGAATAGTGTATATCGGATGGATATTAGAAGGGAATGGTAATTTTAGAAATTATTGTAAATTCAGAATTTATTAATTGGACCTGCGTGTCCAGCCTTTCTCTTATTATCTCTTTGTATTCTCTTCTCACCTAATTCCCCTCAATGAAATGAGGTTTCTCTTTGTATTATGTAATTGGGTAGAAGCAGAATAGTGCTAGCCGGGGAGAGGAAATGGAGTGATTTGTTCTAGGAACAAATTGTTATATATCCATCCGCATATCACTATTATTTTATTTTACGCGCTTTTGATTGTTTAGAAGCATGCTTAAGGGTGTATGATGATGAGACCTAACAAAGATAAATTAATTGGTTGCCAATTACGCGAAAATCCCTCAAACAATATTAAGCGATTTTCCTTCCGTTGAGTGATTCTTTCTCAAGATCCGAAATTGGCATTGGTTTGTTGGGCAAAGTCAAGACCTTTGTCAATTGAGGATGTGTTTGAATCATGAGAGTTTTGTTCCATATCGGTGTCTTGTCCAAGTTGTGATTTGTTGGCCAAAGTCAAGATCACTTCTTGTCCATCGACATTGATTACGAAACTTTCCATGTCAATGGGTCCCGCTTAACTAGAATCATTAAGTTTGTTGTGCCAAAGCCAAGACTTAGTTGATTCAGAGGAAATGGTTAGGAAAATGTATTGGATACATTGACATATGTATTAGATACATATGTTTCGGACTTGGATGTCCACCTACCGGATCTAGGAATTGGATGGGATCCAATTGATCATCGAGATCTACCTAGTTAAATATCATACAACTTGTTGGCCAAAGTCAAGGTTGTGTGTTATTTAACGGGATCCTAGCCCACTAGGAAATTGGATTTCCCGAGTACTCGACAGAGGGTTAGAGACTTGTAGAAAATAGTGGGAGGCTAGTATTGAATTTGCAATTTCATTCAGATACTTAGCTTTACGCGCTTACAAAATTTATTTCGTCAATATTTTAACATTAGTTGGACTAATATAATGTTATTTTTCTTGTAACAGTTTGACTGTACCCATATATCGTTAACTAGATAGTTGGACTATCGTAGTTAAGATGGCAAACAAAGGAAATGTCCGAGACATAATCATGGGTGATAATGTATTTAAGGGCACGAACTTCGCTGACTGGGAAATGAACCTGAGGATAGTCCTTGGGGCAGAGAGGATGTTATACACCATACAGAGACCTCTCGGGCGAGGCCCACTGAGCCACTTGAGCTGGAGTTATGGAGAACTCATAGCGATGATTGTGATACAACTCAGTCGATCATGCTTGCTTCCATGACTCAACACTTTCGTCGCCAGAATATGGACTTGGATCCTTATAATATGATGGCTAGACTAAAGGATCTTCACCGCACTAATAAGCGGATGGAGAGGTATGAGTTGGTGAAGAAACTCTTTCGCTCCCGTATGACTGATGGCGCTTCAGTTGAGGCCCACGGGACTCAATGATAGCCGACATTGATGAGCTGGCCAAGATGGGAATAGTCTTGGAGGCTGATCTGACTATAGACATGCTCTTACAGTCACTTCCCGATACTTAGAAGCAGATATCATCAACTACAAGTTGATGGATACGGACGATACTCTTGGAGAGCTATTGTCCATTCTTAAGGAGTCAGAGAAAGAGCTTCTTAAAGGCAACAAGTGCGAGGCGCACTTTGCATCGACCTCTCAGACGCCGAGGGCTAGGCCAAGGCAACTGGAGGGGTGAGAAAGAGGAAGCATAAGAACAAGGGCAAGGCCAAGATGTCGATGGCTTCTGGGAAGCCGAGGAACAAGTCACAAGACATATGCCTTAACTGTGGCAAAAGAGGTCACTGGAAGCGTGACTGCCGCATGAACAAGGCGCTCAGAAGGGAGATCAGGCGGGCAAGGCACCGACCTCTGGTATGTTTGTTATTGAAATAAACATGGCTACTTCTAGTTTTAAAAATTGGATTTTTGATTCTGGTTGTGGTTCTCATATATGTACTGATGTGCAGGATCTGCAGAACAGCGGGATACTGGCTTCAGGGAGATTGATCTACGAGTTGGAAACGGAACTCCTGTTGCTGTTTTGGCCGTGGGCACTTTTGTATTAGAACTGCCCTCGGGGCATGTACTTAAACTAAATGACTGTTATTATGTACCTAGTTTGACTAGGAATATTATATCTGTATCTTTGTTAACCCAATATGGGTATACTTTTGTATTTAGAAACACTGGGTGTTATTATATAAAAATGATGCAGAAATATGCACTGCAGTTGCAAATAATGGTCTTTATATTTTGAATATAAATGAATCTCCTACATATAAAGTAACAAACAAAAGGCTTAAAAAGAGTGATCCAAAGGATGAAACTTATATGTGGCATTGTCGTCTGGGACACATTACAAGACTCGCATATCCACACTTTCGAAGAGTGGGTACTTGGACGGATTTGATACAAATTCATATGACGTCTGCGAATCTTGCTTATTAGGCAAAATGCCTAAATCACCTTTTAGCGGTAAAGGTGAACGCGCCACTGAACTGTTAGCCCTCGTTCATAGTGACGTTTGTGGGCCCATGTCTAGCCAGGCTAGAGGTGGATATCGATACTTCGTAACCTTTACCGATGATGCATCACGTTACGGTTATGTGTATCTAATGACGCACAAGTCGGAAACTTTTGAGAAATTCAAAGAGTTTCGACACGAATTGAAAAACAAACAGGCAAGAGTATTAAGACATTACGGTCGGACCGTGGTGGCGAATACTTAAGTAATGAGTTTCAAGATTACCTGAAAGAATATGGTATTCTTTCACAGTGGACTCCTCCTGGAACACCACAATTAAATGGTGTGTCCGAACGGAGAAACGTACCTTGTTGGACATGGTAAGGTCGATGATGAGTCGCACTGAGCTGCCAATTTCCTTCTGGGGATATGCATTAAACAGTGCAGTTCTTATTTTGAATAAGGTTCCGTCAAAGTCTGTTGAACAGACACCATATGAGATATGGACAGGAAAGAAACCGGGTTTCTCATTCCTGAAGATTTGGGGTTGCTGGGCATACGTTAAACGTTTGGAAGGTACCAAACTTGAACCCAAATCAGATAAATGCCTATTCATTGGATATCCTAGGGAAACCAAAGGATATTACTTCTATCACCCACAAGAGAACAAAGTATTTGTTGCTCTACATGCGGTTTTCCTTGAGAAGGAATTCCTAAATGCAGTGTTTAGTGGGAGGAAAGTAGAACTCGATGAAAGTCGTAGTGATATTGTTCTTGGCAGTGAATTATCAACGGAACATGAACAGTCCATCCGGGATGAGACTGAACCACAATCTTCAAGTACACAATGACCGCGTAGGTCGGAGAGAGTCAGGGTAATACCTGAGAGGTATGGATTCCTGATCTCACCTCATGTAGATATTAATCTTATTGAGGATACTGAACCGGCTACGTATGAGGAAGCGATACAAGGTATCGAATCCGCTTTATGGCAAGAAGCCATGAAGGCCGAAATGGATTCCATGTATACCAACCAAGTTTGGACACTGGTTGATGCACCAGAAGGCGTAAAGCCTATTGGATGCAAATGGGTCTTCAAGAAGAAGACCGACATGGATGGCAACGTATAAACGTACAAAGCTAGGCTTGTAGCGAAGGGATATCGTCAACGACTTGGAGTTGATTATGACGAAACCTTCTCACCCGTTGCCATGATTAAATCCATTCGGATAATGCTTGCAATAGCTGCATATTACGATTACGAAATATGGCAGATGGACGTTAAAACCGCTTTCTTTAACGGAAACCTTTCGGAGGATGTTTATATGCAACAGCCTGACGGTTTTATCGCACCTAGACTTGCAAACAAGGTTTGTAAGTTAAATCGGTCCATTTATGGACTGAAGCAAGCATCGCGGTCGTGGAACCAATGTTTTGATGAGATCATAAAAGAATATGATTTCATTCAAAACGAAGATGATCCTTGTGTATATAAGAAGGTTAGTGGGAGTGCACTGACTTTTATTGTCCTTTATGTCGACGATGTATTGCTTATCGGCAATGACATTCCCATGTTAACGTCGGTGAAAGCTTGGCTTTCATTGAAATTCTCCATGAAAGATCTGGGAGAAGCAGCTTTTATTCTAGGAATAAAGATCTACCGGGATAGATCTAGAAAGCTACTTGGACTCTCCCAGAGTACATATATTGATAAAGTGTTGAAGAGATTCAACATGGATCAGTCCAAGAGGGGACTGTTACCAATATCACATGGCGTCTATCTATCTAGGGACATGTGTCCTAAAACACAAGATGAGAGAGACACAACATGAGTCGGACTCCGTTCGCCTCGGCAGTCGGATCGATCATGTATGCCATGATATGTACACGACCTGATGTGTCCCATGCTTTGAGCATGTGCAGTCGATATCTGGCCGATCCAGGTAAAGATCACTAGATGGCGGTTAAGAGTATCCTTAAGTATCTTAACAGAACTAAGGATGCTTTCTTAATCTATGGAGATGGAGAACTTGAGGTATCTGGGTATACCGATGCAAGTTTCCAAACCGACAGAGACGACTTTAAGTAGCAATCCGGGTACATATTTTGTTTGAATAACGGAGTAGTGAGCTGGAAATCTTCCAAGCAAGATACTGTTGCCGATTCAACAACTGAAGCGGAGTACATCGCAGCAGCTGAAGCAGCAAAAGAGGCGGTTTGGATCCGAAAATTCCTAATTGGATTAGGAGTAGTTCCGTTAGCAGCTGAGCCCGTTCCATTGTATTGTGACAATAGCGGGGCTATAGCACAAGCTAAGGAGCCAAGGTCTCATCAACGATCCAAACATGTTCTTCGGCGATTCCATCTGATTCGAGAGATCATACATCGTGGCGATGTGAAGATCGAAAAGATCGCATCAGAGGACAACATTGCAGATCCGCTGACGAAAGCAATTCCTCGGGAAAAGTTTGAGCGACATGTACATAGTTCAGGTATTAGATGCTTGAGTGACTGGCTATAGGCCAAGTGGGAGATTGTTAGACAGTTATGACCCATAGCGTCACTATTTTGTAAATGATATTGTATTATTGTACAAAATTAACTATGTAGTAATGAAATTGCCTTTTACCGTTTTGTAATTTTTTTACTTTGATATATAAATGGTAAAAGTCCCTATGATTGGTTCCGGATTGAGATGATATGAGACAGTATCAATCCATAAAGGTTTAATCATTAAATATCCCTAGTCGTAGTATTATCGAGATTGGACATCGATAATGCGGAATAGACTAGTACTGCACTTGTGTGTGTTGTGAGGGCACAACGGCATAGTTCTCATATATTTAAGTATATGATACTTATGCAAGTGCGGTATGAGGTTGTGTTTTACCGATGGTACGGAAAACAGCTTCGCTCTGGATAGACCCCGTGGAATCCCATTGGTAGTATGTCTGCGTGTCTATGGGAGTCCGCTTCAGGGTAGGTGCATATCGTCTTAACCTGATACTTACATCGCTAGTACTTGCGACAATCGGTAGACTTTAGTTTTGGTCGTCCAGGGCTTTAACAGGTTCTGTGTACACCTCTTCTAGGTTTATCGAGAATCGTAGTGTATTGGGTGTGATGTCAAGACGGAAGTATCACTTCAGACATATGGAGATGATGATCGCGCATGATACAGAACTAGTACTCTATAATGGTTGCAACCATCGGGATAATATGACAAGGTCAGGATTATCCGATTCAAAGAGACTAGTTGCTTGATGTCCGATATATGTTTCGTACGGGGCAGACACATCTCCAGCCCCAGGCCTTACATGTGATCATCCGATACTGGATCAGTATACACTATACTATGGTATACTACGCCTGTTATAGATCTTATATTCCAGTAAGAATATTTCTGGAGAATTGGGTAGGCATGGCGTTTTGCTAGAGGCTAACCTTGTCTTGTAAATCGGTAAAAACGTAGTACTTGGTACGTACGTGTTCGGATAGTCCGACGACCGTATTTACTGCCAACATATCCAGAGATCTCTTGGGTCGCTTCCCGAAGATTCACCGATGACGTATGATTCGAACTTAATTAATCTGTGATTAATTGCGGAGAGACTTTATCTTGGATAAAGTACTATTTGAAGAGAGAGAGAGATTAATTTGGAATTAATCAATAAAATAATATATTTGATATATTAAACGAAATTCAATTTCGACGCGGAATTAAATTAGATTTTAATTCGGGCAAACGAGTTAATTTAGAATTAATTCATTAGCGACATGAATAGTAATTATGCTAGGCATAATTATTTAATTAAATTCGATTTAAATAACGTCGCGACGGAAGTTCGTTAATTCGGAATTATCGAACCCGAGCCCGAGAGTGTTTGCGGGCCCACTCGCATTGGAATTAAGCGGGGCCCACATGTCACATCAACCATCACATCACTAGTCAAAGCATTAGCTTTTTGGTGATGGAATTAGGTAGTTGGTGTTAGTGTGTTCAAACATCAAGTTGATGGATGAGATGGGTTGCTTCTTTGACTTTTGATTTACCAAATATTTGGTATATAATCATTTTGATTTTTTGAAAATCATTTAACACAATTACAAGTCAACAACTTCATCTCCTCTCTCTTTTTCTCTCAAAGTGGCGTGAATAACACTATTCACAGCACTCTCAATTTTCAGTTTTTGTTGCAAAAGCTTGAAGATTTTGTGTTTGTTTGGAACATTAAATCACATACAAGGCTAGCACCTTCAAGGGATCATACAAAGGTGTTATGGGAAACTAATTCTTGAGCTTGGAAGGATCAAAGAAAGCTTGGAGCTTCCCCACTCACCTTGGCCGAAACCCTCACTGCACAAAGGAGAAATTTTTCATTTCATCAACGCATCCGCATTCCGATCTTTGTGAGTATGATTCCGCCATACTTCAATATTGTTCATTCATTTATATATATTTGTTTGCTCTTTTGATCTTGGGACATGGATTAGAATTTCCAACACATTGTGGCTCAAAATGACGAGTTTTACCCCTCTGGGTTGCTGGACGATTTGTTCGCACGGACGAGACCAACCACAATGGTTTTTTGAGAACCGACACACATCGATTCAAATGAAGTACGGCCAGAATAAGGAGCAAGCCGCTCTTGCGGCCTCCAAGGCCAATTTATTGGCCTATGTGATTGAGCGAAGAAGTGAGGACGAAGCACAGGCCGCTATTTCGGCCTTAAGAGACAAATTACTGGCGTACCAGACGGAGGATGAAATAAAAGAACTATGTGGAGTGGACTACTTGATGGAAGAAGGAGAATCAAATGAAGAAGAGTTCGCCCTGAATGGACGACACAAGACAAACATCTCAAGAGTATAAGATGCTTTGGATGAGGTAAATTTGGGGAATGAGCACGATAAGCGCATAACTTACGTCAGCAAGGAATTGGAGCCCCAGGGAAAACAAAAGTGTTCTCCTCCTTATTAAAGCTAAAGGGCGAGGACAAATTCGTCTGGACCGAGGAACATCAACAATCATTTGGCAGCCTGAAGAAATACTTGTCACAGTCGCCGGTGATGGTACCTCCAGTGCCAGGAAAGCCAATAAAGTTGTACATAGCGGCTGAAGAGCGGTCTATAGCTGGGATGATCGCGCAAGATGACGACATGAACATCGAGAGAGCCATTTACTATATTAGCAGACAATTGCTGAATTATGAATGTAATTATTCTCCCATGGAGAAATTATATTTGGCTTTATACTTCACATGTACTAAATTACGAGCCTACCTTAGGCCGAATATAGTGTACTTGATTACAAGAATTAATATAATAAAGTACATGTTTTCTTGTCGCATCTTGCATCAAAGAGTCGGTTTTTGGTCACTATCACTTTCAGAATTTGATATACGACATGAACCCCAAAGAGCCGTTAAAAATCAAGCCTTGGCCGATTTTTTGGCCGACCATCCATGTCTTAGCACGATAAAGGAAATAGGAATGGATCTGGATGAATGCAGTCTGAAACCATGGACGATGTATTTCGACGGATCCAGCACAATGAATGGAGCTGGAGGATTAGTCCTGGTCAGCCCGTTGGGAGAATCTTTCCGATTCTTAGTCAAGTTGACCGAATACTGCACAAATAACCAGGCCGAATACGAAGCCTTCATACTTACGCTAGAGATGCTCCTCAATATGGGAGTAACCCATGCGTCCATCAAGTGAGATTCGCAGCTGGTAATTCAACAAGTGATAGGAGCTTTCAAATATCAAAGCCCATCAGTAATGGCATTATTAGATGTGGCCAAAGAATTAGTAGAACGATTTGATCACGCTGAATTGGAGTACATTCCGAGGGTGAAGAATAAATTGGCCAATAGCTTAGCCCAAGCAACCTCCAGATATAAACAGACAAACACAGGTAAGGTATGCAGGAGTGAAGAGGTTTAGCCAGTCCTCATGAGGCGAGCTAAAGATACGGACGCTATGGTTATCGAAGCCGAAAAAGGGGACGATTGGAGAAGCGAAATCAAGACATTCCTAAAGCAGCCCGAAGCAGGGAATGATCAAAAGCTAAAACTTAAAGCTTTGAACTATACATTATCAGGAGATGTGCTATATAAGAAACGACAAGATGGTTTGTTGTTGAAATATGTAGGGCCATCCGAATCCAAAACTATCATGGCCGAAGTGCATGAAGGCATTTGTGGCGCTCACCAAGCCGGGGTAAAGATGAGATGGTTGATTGTACGAAGCGGCTATTATTGGCCAAAGATGGGAAAATCGTGCACCTCATATGCCAAAGGATGCATTGCTTGCCAGAAGCACATCAGAGGGCTTCAGCAACTGAGATGGTCCCAGTCATTAAATCGTGGCCGTTTATGGGATGGGCGATAGACTTGATAGGGAAAATTTATCCTGCATCAAGTAAGAGGCATACTTTCATCGTCGTTTCCACCGACTTCTTCACTAAATGAGTGGAGGTCATCCTAGTTGTAGAAATCTCCCAAGAGCAGATCATCAAGTTCATAAAGGAACATATAATTCATCGATTTGGTATACCACAGACAATAATGGTAGATCATGGTACTTCATTAAACGGTGAAAAGGTAAAAGACTTCCTGGGCGAATACAGAGTTCGATTAGTGAACACTACTCCCTACTACCCTCAGTCAAATGGTCAAGCAGAATCAAACAACAAGACCCTTAAAGGATTAATTCAGAAAATGGTGACGGATAATTCCAGACGGTGGGATGAATATTTGAGTCAAACGTTATGGGCCTATAGAACGTCGCCGCGAACAAGTACTTCGGTGACGCCGTTCCAATTAGTGTATGGTCAAGAGGTTGTGCTTCCAGTAGAAATGAATATTGAGTCTACTAGGGTAATGCTGCAAGACAAACTGACACGGGAAGACTACGATGAGGCAATGATCCAGAACTTGTTGGAATTGGACGACATCAGATGTGATGCGCTAAATCATCTAGAAGCACAAAAGAAAATGATAGCCAAAGAATACAACCTCAGAGTAATGGCTAAATCGTTCAGGGAAGGCGAATTAGTGTGGAAGATTGTGTTGCCATTTGGTTCTAAGGACCCAGCGTATAGCAAATGGTCGCCCAATTGGGAAGGTCCATTCATGGTAAAAAACGTGTTGCCAAATGGAGTCTATCATCTACAAGACTTAAACGGAAGAGTGCCTACAAGAGCAATAAATGGAAAATACTTAAAGAAATATGTGCCCTCATTATGGGAGCACGAAAACAAAAGGCACTGAAACAATAATAAGTTCTCATTAAATATGGATGAAAACGTCATAAGAATACAAGGATAGACGATATAACATCTTACAAAATATTACTTTTGGCCCGAAGATCGCCGAAAATCCCCAGGCAGCCCCTTAATGGCCGAAAGCGTCTCCCTCCTTGGGCGTCATTCGTTATGCATTCCTATACCCACTGCATCTAAGTCGGCCAGGCTTTTCTCGAAATTGATACGGGCCAACCCCTCGTACTCTGCCATAGACTCGTCCATCTCCTCCACTCGAGTAACGAGGGTCCTCCTCTTAGCCTATTTCCTTATGCGGCTTTCCTCAAGAAGACGCTGAATCTCTTTTAGTTATCGCTCCAGGTCCAGGAAGACCGATTCTTCGGTCACCATTTCTTCTGTTGTCTCCCTCAAGACCTGATGTCGTGCTTCAAGAGAATCACGAAGCGTTTCTTTCCTAATCACAGAAGAACGAAGCCTGATCTTCTAGCTGTGCACATTACGATACCGAGAGAGGAGGTTTGCTATGTCATTTTGCATTTCTTGGAGAAAAAGCCGATCATCAACAGATATTGGCAAAGTAGGGAGGGCCAATATTCGGTTCAACTAGGAGGAGCTTTTATCCAATTGAAGGACGTTCTCCGGCCGCGCGGCTTGATTAATTTCTAGTGCAGCAAAGGAAGCATATTGGCCAAGAACCTTCTGAAGGGCCTCCATGTCTGTGCTGGTGCTGACCAAGGGCGAAGGAGGCCGAAACGAAGTAGAAGACAGACGTCCAAAGCGATCCAAAATGTCCTGGATTGTTTGCAACAATGGGTCGGATACCTGTACACAGAAGAAATTAGCAAGTTGTAGGCACTGTATTTTTGCATATAAGTCCCGATGATGAGTCTCGTATGGAGACACTACCTCTTTGATTGTGAAAGCCGCGGGAACGGACGTTGGAATGGTAAAGTTGGAAATTAGCATTTGGTCGGTTTTAACTCGCTTGTTTAGCTTCGGGTTCGCTTGTTGGACCTCTATTTTAAAACATATCTCACAAATTAAATAATTAAAATATTTAAAATATATGTCACAAATTAAACTTAAATTAAATTAAATTAAAACACATTCACAAATTAAAGCTAATTAATTAAATCAAAACCAATTAAATAACTAAATTGAAATTTAATTAAATCTAAATCTAATTATTAATTCAAATTAAATGAAAAAAATTAAATTAAATTAAATAATTAAAATTAAATATCAAAATTAAATAATTCACTTCCAAATTAAAATCTAATAAAAATCAATTCATTCCTAACTTTAATAAATCAATCACCTAATTTAAATATTATCCACCTAAAATACACAATTTTATTACCTAAAATAATACACCCAATTATTGATATTATTTCCTAATTAAACCATGCAAACCCTAATTCCCTCAATATAGAAACATAACATAAAAAACCCTAAGGCTCTCCTCTACACACTCTAATCTCCACGGCAGTGACCAAAAAAAATATACAACAAATGAAACCCTAAAAAACACTGTAGATCTTCTCTCTTTCGTATTCTCTCTCCTCTAAAAAAACCCTAACTTCGGCATCATCTCCCTCACCCACCAGCTCTCTAATCACTCGGCAGCCTCACAAAAAACAGAACCCTAAACTCATCACACTGCCACTCGCTGATATCATCTCTCCTCATAGCAGACCCTTCATCACGCCCTAATAAGCCCTTCAGCCAACTCCATTCACGACAAAAAAAGCAACAACCTTTCTCTACCTTACGCCCCTTACCACCCTCAACAACCAATACCAGCCACTTCTTCACTGATTCAACAAAGCCACTAAATAAAGACTTTAACCTACCCTCTACGTGAAAGCAGCACTCCAAACCCTAGCCCCATTCACGTAACCGCCCTAAGCAACAACAACTCACAGCAAACCAAATGAAACCTTTCTTCACGCCATAAACCTGCACGCCATCTGCAACCTTCACGCCTGGAACACAAACAGTCACTGCAACCAGCCTCATACACGCCCAAAACAGTCACTGCAATCAGCCCCCTCCAGCTACCCTCTCTCACGAACTGGCAACAAATAGACTCGACATCCACTGCTCGTTGACCCAAATAACAAGCAACAAAACCGAAATAGCCCCTGCCTTCATTCAACAAACGCACAAACCTAACGGCCACATAGCGCATCGCCTGCCCTTACACCAGCCTACGCCATTGCCACCTACTCACGCCTTGCCACAACATCCAGACCACCTGCCCTTAATTCCAATCAACACACCATCAAAGCCTCGTCCCAGCGACACATAGCCTCACCAACCGTCCCTTGGCAAGTCATCAGCCTTCTCACAAACCTGCACTCCACCGATCCCTCCCTTTCACGACCACATCAAAAAAATCAAAGCCAAAAATAGCCATCAGCCCTTGCCCCCTTAACGCCATTAAGCCACTGACCAAATCTCCTCTAATTCACGGCACCATCAACGGCCCCTTTTGAATCCATTCAATGCAGCCCTAAAGTCACCTTGACGCACCTGCTTGACCATTAACAGCCTCCACTAGCGCCCAGCTCACTGACCTTCAAAGCCCTTCAATGCCATTTAAAACAAGATCAAAGTAGTCACGCAGCCAAACCACGTAGCCATCAGCCACGCCCACTGACCCTTGCCCTCATCACGTCCCCTTTGCGCCCAACTTATAGCCCCCACGTAGACAGCCCTTCAGCCACGTTCACAACTCACAAACCCTCATCACACGTCCTCAAACGCCCCCTCTCACTGCCCCACATCGCCAATAGTGACGTACCCACTAACCTGCCACCCATTCACTCAATTAGCCATTAAACACGCCACCTGCTCTCAATACTTCACACCATAAACCCTCCAAAACTGCCATAAAACATCACCATAAACTGCAAACACATAGCCGCCTCACTGCCCAGTTTAGCCACAACCTAGCCCCCCTCACTGCCGCATATTGCATCCAAAACCGCTCACTGCACTGACCCAAAACTGCACAGCAAATTGCCCCCTAAAACCAGCCTCTTAACCCTTCACCAAGACTCCCAAAACTGCACAAAACAGTCCCCAAAAATTGCCCAAAACAGTAACAAAAACTGCCCCTGGAACCCTTCCAAAACTGCAGTCCAAACCAGTCCAAATAACCGCCAAAACAGCCCCTTAAACCCTTAAAACAGTGACCAAAAAATAGACCAAAAACAGCAGCAAAACGAAGTAAAAACAGCAGCCTGAGCAGCAAAACAGCGAGGAAAAACGTTTAGTTAGTGAACCAAAAGAGTTGCGGATCATTCACCCTTCCAACGGACGTGTGACGCCCTTTCTTGAGACAACAAAAGAGGTTAGACCTGAGGGCATATTTTTTTTACTTATCTTTTTTATTTTTGTTTTATTTATTTTGATATATAATTGCATGAGAGTCGTTTGAAGCATGCTGTGATTGTTGGATGAGCGGGATATGTGTTCCCTTTTGTGGTATATCGGATGGAAACCCGGACGTAAATTCCATAGCCGATTTCGAATGGACGGTAGTATGGTCTGCACTCGGGATACAATGCAACGTACCACTTAAGATACACGTATCTCGTCTCATCCAAATTTGTATTTGAGCATGTTATAGTCTTTAGGTTATTCGTTTATTATTTAAAGCATGGTTTAATTTAGTTTGTTATTTATTTGTTAAAGCATATTTAGGTTGTTCCTTATGCATATTATTAGTTTATAATGTGTTAGGATAATGATTTATACATGTTGATTTAATGGTTCAATATGCTCGTTGTGTTACATTGCGTGGAGTTATTTGGATGAAAGCATGTTAGATCTAAGTACCCTTGAGCATGATTATTGAGTAGACTTGGTTGATTCATTGCACAAATTATATCATCACAAGTGACATAAGTAAGGGACCATTCCGAACCCAACGGTTTGAGGTCTTCCCTTGCGAGGGGTGAGTGCGGCCTTAAATATTTGTCCCGGTTCACACCGGGTGGCGACTCCATGTTATTTCGCACTTCCCAACTAGGCCGCGAGCCTAGAACATCGTCGCCCAGGTTCTGTTGTCTACACAAGTATAAGTCATGATAAGGACGAACTAGAGAAGAATAAAAGACTTACCATCCCAGATCCAGAACCAAAGGGCTGACCCACCAGTGTCTTGAATGCTTCAGCCGCGGGCTGCGCTAACTCTTGTTGAAATGAAGGCCCTGGGGATGATGGATGCTGGGGGACAAGAGTCGACTGTGGTGCGGCCTGAGGAGAAGACGGTCGAGCAGGAGAACTTATTGGCAAAATGGGAGACTCAGCCCGATGGGGTGACGGCTGCTCAGGAGCAGCCAGTACTTGGACTATCTGAACAGGAGCTGCGGAAGAAACAACCATGAGAGCCGAAGATGACGGCCGCTCAAGCTCAAGAAACTCCACTTGAGGAGAAGAAGGCAAAGGAGCCAAAGACGACGGTTGTGCTGAGACCGAAGTCTGATGCGCAAAAGTGCTGGGAGATACCGCTTCTGGCATCGAATGTTGTGTCGCAGTAGTCGGCCGAACATCTGCAAGAGAATCGGAGTCGGACGAATCAGAAATATAAATGATTTCATCTTCTTCGTAAATGCGACGAAGTACGTCGTCTTTATACATAGACCGAGCCTCCTCTAATGACTCCAATTCGGCCAAACTATAGAGGCCGTCCATGTCCCTATAACTCCCTCTGAGTCATGAGGTAGACATCATGCGTACTAAATGGTAGAATTGCCTAAGGTAATGCCATAGAGCCCCAGTCGGCCAGATAGGCTCTGGCACTTCATCCTCATCATTCGGATCATGCACGATTGGTACAGAACCATCCGAAGAGAAGTGCTCAAATGGGGAATGATCACCAGGAATCTCCTCAACTCTTAGACGTGAATAGCCAGATTCAACAGATGGCTCCGTACCTTGGGGGTCGGCTCCAATTGCATCTCCCTCTCCTGGGAATTGCGTCATTACGGTACCTTCGACAGCGTCATCCTCATCAGAGGGAAATTGAACAACCGGCATTCCTGCAGGTCCCGCTCCCTCATTTCCGCCCACAGAAGCTTCGGCCTCCGAAATTTGCGTCGTTTCAGGAATTGCTGAAGGCAGATCAATCTTAAGGGCCTGTACCAAATGTGCAGTCATGATATCAAGATACCTCAAACATGTATGAATGTAAAAGAAAGTAGGTCTCAAGCTCATACCTTAGAGCGACGGGCGAGCGGAACGTCCGAATCAGAACTTCGGTTGGGAGAAGGTTGCTTCCTTTTAGCAAGCTTTATGCTCTTGGGTTTAGATGCCTCAGCTGCCTTCTTTAACCCCGACGACTCAGAAGATTTGGGGGACAAAGGAATAAAAGAAAACACCCACCCTCGCGGGAGGCAAAGAAAAATATCGTTCACGGGGTGATTGCCAGAAACGGTCAAAGTAAGGATGAATCGATGTACAAGGAGAGAAATGAGCTATGACAAAAGAAGACAGCAATGAGCGAGTCTCCACTAAGGAGTCCTTAACTTTAGAAACAGAAAAGACCTTAAAACGGTCTGACGACGCAGAATACGAATGAAAGAGAGCAAGAGGCCACCCTTGGACTATGCCAAATTGACGGGCGACGAAGTTGGGCGAATATGCCTCCACTCCAGCCTTGCCATTGGCCCCGGTCAAGATTCATGAACCAAGTCACGGCTGCATAGAACTTGCGCCATAAACGAAGACATGATTCATCATCTTCCGAAAGGGGAAGGTCATGAACAAAAGACGGACTATTCGACACAGTGAAAGGGAAAAAGGAAGGACCCGAGGAAGAGTGTAAAAATAATCAAAGGTAGCACGAGGAAGGAAAGAAGACGGCCTAAGCTGAGCGAAGAGAAGGCCGACACAAGAGTAAGGGTGAGTCGAATCAATTGTGCAAAAAATAGGAAAATAGGCTCTTAACCAAAGTTGGTCAATCCACAAGGGGCCATAAGCAAATGGGTGATGACCCCGACCGAAGTTGCTTTTGAAGGACGGCCAGCCCCCGATACATGGCGGCAAGAAGAAAAGAGGCCAAGTCTAAATGACGGCCATGGGCGAGATCAGAAGAAATGGGGAGGTAACCCGCCACAGGTTTTTGGCTGGGTGTACAAACGATATATTTGCACAGTCAGTAATGAAGGAAGGTTGTACGTTCTAGCATTGAAACCGTACCAGCCGTTTTCGAATATGTGCGGAGAAGAGAAGAATAAGACGAAAAAGAGGAAGGACTCATTGAAGGAGGGGAAAACGAAATGGTGTGGAGGACGAAATGGTCGCTCCGAGAGGGGTCAAACCGGTAAGAGCACCAACATCACGAAGGGTGATAGTAAAGGCCCGATCGGAAAAATAAATACATTGTACTCGGAAGACCAAAAGAGTAAGGAAATTGGAAACAAGTTGCGATCAAAAGTTGGCAGAGACAAGGAAAGCTCAATAAGAGGAAGAAGATGGTGTTTGTCTAAAAAGGCACGGGTATCCGCATGTAACAACATATGTTGATACCAGGCTTCGAAAGTTGTATCAGGCTTGGGCCAGGTGCAAATTGGACTGGACTGAGCAAGGACAGAAATGTTAAGTGGTTCAGAAAATGGAGGGCTAGAAGAAGAGGGAAATTGCTGAGCCAACGGGGCCGTTGCAATAGCGTTAACGTCAATGAAGATGGGGCCAAGAGCGCACTGGCTGAAATCCTCATCAAGAGTGTGAAGGCCAAACACGCCCACAGAAGAATCTTCCAATGCCAACTTGTAATCAGCGAAAGTTGAGTCGTTAGTTTTAGGAAAAGAGGAAGAAGAAGCCATTGATGACAAAAGATCAAGAAAGAAGTACAAGCGAGTTTGTAGAAAAAGTAAAGGTATAGCGAGAGACAGAGGGGGTGAAGCCTTATGGACAGACGAAGGGTTTAATCTGGGACAGCTGTCGCAACATAAATCGTCGAGGAGTAAGAGCAGCGGGAAAACGGAAAAGGATAGAAAGTTGCCCTAGACAGGTGTTCAAATGCAACTCGCTGCACAAGTGACGTGCGACGGAAGGAAACACGGAAGTGACATAAAAAATGGCTTTTAAATGGGCCTCATGATGAAATATGTAGGAAATGGCCGCACATTTATTGCAGATATGATGGTTTTGCGTAGAACTCTAAGGGACTGCCCGATAAACTATAGGGCGAAAAATCTAACCCCGAATCTACTTTGCTCGACCCCGCTACTTCGGCCTCCAACAGATCGGCTGAGTCTCAGAATCTTACATCGGCCTTCAGAATCGGCCAAGAACAGGTGTCAACACTACACTTTCCAAAGTCGTCGTCCAAGTCTTCTCCATTATTAACGCAAAGACTGATATGACAAGACCATTAGGTCACGGGTTTACTCTGATAGAGGACCAGACTTTGGGCATGGAGCCCCTCCAATCCCATTCACGTGACAACAGTACCAAGGAAAACCCTGCACCACCTATTTAAAGGGAAACCTTACTAACCAAACTCTACATAGTCAAACAGAGTCCCGAAAATGAGAATGAAAAGATCAGAAAATGCGAAGCAGAGTTGGGAAAAGGAAAAGCTCTGCATTAAACGTAGGCCACCAGAGATGGAAGCCTCTCTTTAGTAAGGTGTGAAATGGAATGTAAGAAGACTCGCTAACGGTCATCCACACAGTGTAAGGTGTGAAATGAAATATAAGGTTGTGGATGGGCTGCGTCCGTTAGTGACAGATTGTCCGGGGTTCTTTGTGTGGAAGGTACTGCACCTCCCGAGTTGCGACTGGCTTAAGCTCGTTAACAACAGATTGCCTGAGCTTCTCTACGCGAAGCATGCTGCTTACCTGGGACCTCAGATTCTATAGACTGGGGATTGGCTGAATGAGGGGCCGGCCAAAGGCGGAAACGGGTGATCATATAAGTTTCCATCACTCCAATCTATACGTCGTTTCGTCTTCTCCGACCGAAAATTCGCTCCCCGGACTCTATGGACTGGGGGATCGACCGAATAGTGGGCCGGTCGAAGGCAGAAAAGAATGATCTTAAGTTTCTCTCATTCCAATCTATACGCCTTTTTTTCTTCGACCAGAAATACATCCTACAGGTTCTCTGGACTGAGGGATTGGCCGGGTACCATCCCTCGATTGGAGTAGCGGTCTTCCCTGAAATGAGGAAACAACGAACTAGGATGGAAGACTAAAAAGAAAATTCACCTCGATCTTCACACTCCCCGTGCAATCAAGGTAAATTTGGGGGACAATTGTTGGACCATAGGATGAAGTCGCCCTAGGACGAAAGGAATAACGAAGAGAAGAAGAACGATGGGCCGAAGAGCGACGAAGAGCTTGGGGCGACCGGACCAATGGTTAGGGCGAAAACCCATGATGCGGTTACTCCCAGGATCGTAGCAGTTGGACAGTTTTCCCTCCATAACCAAGCAGTTGAGACACGCAGCTCAGCGGTTACAGGCACGACCTTGCAGCTGCAGGGATATACTGGAACCGCCTAAAACGGTTGACAAGCTTCACTATAAAAGCCTACCTACACTAAGAGAATAGCACGATCAAATGAAGACTCAAATGAGCATATTTTTATTTTTCATTTCTTAGATTGTAAATTTAGGACTGTAACTTGTGTGCTTGCGCCCATTGGAGGCTTATTCACTTAATCAAACACCTCTTGCTGGGTCATTGTCTCATGAGGTTTGAACCTTACACGCTTTTCTTTCTTCACGCATAAAAATTGCGCAAACAGAGATTTTTTTATTAAAATTGTAAAATCACATTAATGATTTTTTTTAAAAAAAAAAAACAAATTGTGCAGTTTGGGGTCGCTTTCACTATTCTATTCAGATTTTGCTTACACTTTTAACTTAAAAAGACTGTTCAGGCTTCATTTTCAAGCAAGTTATTAGAATTCAATTGCATAAAATAAATGTTTCTTTTCTTTAAATCTTATAATCCGTTTTCAAGAGGAGAAAAATGGTTCACTTTTTCATTTTTCTGTAAGATTAGATGGCCATTGTGATTTGTAGAAAATCACAAATTTGAATCAGGATTCGAGATTTCGTATAATTTTACAGTAATATTCGGGTGGATTTAGGATGATTTTTTAACTCGAACAAAAAATAAGAAAAATTATTCAAAATCCTAAATTTTAGAGTAAAAATTCTTGATACCATTCGGTATAAAAATTAAAACGATTTTTTTTTTTATCATAATTCAAAAAATAAATATGATTTTTTTTTTATCCTGAATTACAACAAACATGAGACGAAAATAATTTAGGATAGCCATCCCTAATCAACAGCATAACAGGACCAGCCCGGGGCTAAAAAAAATTCAAAATTTGTTACATATATCCTCTAATTTTTTTCATATTTCATTTATTAACCTGTCAGAGTATATAATTTTCTATTATTCTAAACTTTTTAAATGAGTATTTTTCGCCTTTTGGTTCCTCCCAAACCAAACTGGTACACATATTCAAATATGAATTATCATCTATTTTCTTTTTTTATTCCTCCATTACATATAAATAATTCTTAATTTTTTTTAATGTCACATTGGAAAAAAAGAGAGAGAGAGAGAGACGATACTTGTCCATTCAGATATGTAAATTAAATCTTAAGATTTTTTTTTAAAAAAAAAAATGAAGTAAAAAATGTATGCTTTCAAATCTAAATAGGTTATTGTATATGAAAAATAAACATCAACCCTTTAGAAATGGCTGAAAGCAAAATTAATACATGATAATTAATTTGTGCAAAATATGGCCGCTCTGCCCATAAAAGTGTTAGCATGCGGATGGAAGTTGTTTGCACATACAAAATTACAAAAAAAAAAAAAAAAAAAAAAAAAAATTACATGCATAAATACATATTTATAATGTGGAGGTAACATAATAATCAAAATGTTTAAGACATTAAACTTTCACACACATATTTCTAATGGCAATTCAATATCACCTCACCTGTATGAACGGAATTCGAGTTCTAAATCTCTCGTTTCTCACACACATATATTTCTAATGGCAACTCAATCTCACCCCACCCGTATGAACGAGATTTGAAATTCATATCTTTTGTTTCCATCTAATCACTTGAACTAGTTGGATACATACATAATACATATATACATACATGTATACGTGTGGTAGATGGAATCATCAAAAATAAGAGAGAGAGACTGAAAGAGGAAGGAGGCTTTGAAATGCAATGAGGCTTATGCATTTGGCAAAAGAAGATTTTATAGAAGGTTCTTAGGGCAAGCAATGAAGCTAGCTAGGGTTTCGGGCAGCATGTGTCTGGAACTCTGGAAGGTAAGTGACGTCGGTCGGGCAGTCTTGGGTTGTTGCCCAAATATTAAATTAACAGGGCAGGTTGCTAAGTTTGGTCGAGCTTATCCTTATACAAAAGATTTCTGACGTGGAGTTGATTCAAATAGCATCTTCTTTTATTTATATACAGTCTGTTTGACACTGCTTTAAAACATAATAAAAATATTTTATCAAAATTAAAAAATTTGGAAATTTTTTGATACTCGTTGATTTATCACTTAATTATTGGAACTAACTATTTACAATTACCTAATCGATATTTAACTAGAAGTTGATTTGAATTAAACTAATGCGAAAGGAAATAAAGATAACTTATGAAAATTGCAAAGACACAATCAATGAAAGAGAGACATCTAAGGTTGTGGATAAATCCACTCAGTATTATTCTAAAGATGAATTGGTTTTCCTATACTCGTGTAATAAATTGACTTATTAACCTGGAACACGAAGATATCCACAATCATCTTTTAATGGTTGTGTGCAAATATTCAGAATAAATTAATTAGCTATATTTCTATGTCAATTAATTAACGCCAAATTCATGAAGATTGAGTTTCAATTATGGCTACACACGCCCTACCGATATATTTCTATCATGTAAAGAAATCTCTAAGAAGAGATCGTGTGCTATTGAATTTAAGGCTAAACCTAAAATTCATTTATCAAGTTCAATTAAGATTACCAAATCAATCTTATTGGTGATCAAGCAACAAGACGCATTAATAACAAAATTCAATAAATAAGCCAAAACATAACACAAAATATAAGAAAAATCAATTTATAAACTCAAAATATTGAATTTCATCACAATCTCAGATTAAAGGTTTAGTTACTATACATGTTCAAAAAATCTAAATAGATATTCAATAATAAACAAAACATTATGCATATGGAAGCAAAAGAAAGAAGAAACTCGGTCAAAACAGACTGTATTATTGAATCAATTTATAAGATGAGTAGGGACATAGCTTACTTATTATTTTGTTTACAGCATTGTCAGTGGTAGATTTGAGTGTTGATGAATTAATTTTATATGAGTAAGGAAATAGCTTAGGGATTAAATTTTGTTTTGTAATATGATTTTCACCATGGATATTGAGACTTAGATATGAAAGTAGGTTTGTTCTCGCAACCTGAACTCCCCCTTTTCGAATCACAGTCGAGCTCACTGTGAATGCCTGAAATATAGAATTAAAATGTTGTAACAAGTGACTGATGGCATTACCTACATAAATTTATTGAGTTGAATATTTGGTTCAACTGATAAAAAAAAAGTTCAAATATCCAAGCTTTTCATAAGTCATATTTGTTGCGTCTTCAATTCTCTGCCAAGGAAAAAAAGAAGAATGAAGAATTCAAAAAGATTGCTAGCTGAAAGCTTATAAGATTTAACCTTTTGACTCCCATCTTGTGCCATGTTTGGATCTCGAAGATATCTCCTTGATGTTGGAAAATGCTTATTCATAAGCATTTTGAGGCACAATTTCAAGCATGGTCCACTTCGTGTTAGTGGTTGTTATTGAATGATTCGGATACTCCTCCGTGAGTAGTTCGAAATGGTATATTCATATGCTTAAAATGGTGCTCGGGTGAATGAGAAATTGTTGCTCAAAGTTCACTCATTGATGTTGGAAAATAAAGAAAAGTAAGCTTGTCCCATATGGGAAAGCTATAGAGGGAATATTATGCTTATATATGATTGCTCATATGGAGATGGGTAAGAGTTGTAAGGATAGAGGCTCTCTCTACGTGCGCGGGGGGGGGGGGTGCAAATCAAATCCGAATCAAGCTTGGCTCGTGTGCACCCGCGTGTCCTGCGTACATCAATGAGTGGTGCAAATCAAATCCGAATCAAGCTTGGCTCGTGTGCACCCGCGTGTCCTGCGTACACGAATGCCGGACCAAAATGTGCAGGCCCGGCCCAACCGAATGGTGTTCGAGTCTGATAAAGTAGTTTTAACTAAAAATGTGATGTATGTGGGAAAAGGGTATGTAACTGATGGGCTCTTTAAGCTCAAGGTAATGGTTGTTAAACCTAAGAATATCAATAAAGCTAGTTCTTCTGCTTATATTGTTGAGTACTCTAATCTATGGCATGGTAGATTAGGACATGTTAATTTTAATTCATTACGGAAATTAATTAACATGAACCACATTCCAAATTTTAAAATTGATAACAAACATAAGTGTGATATTTGTGTTGAGGCAAAACTAACTAGATCATCTTTTCATAGTATTGAAAGAAACTCCGAACCACTTGATCTTATTCATACCGATGTATGTGATTTTAATTCAATACAATCGAGAGGCGGTAATAGATATTTTATTACCTTTATTGATGATTGCACTAGATTTTGCTATGTGTATTTGATGAAAAGCAAGGACGAAGCTATAGAGAAATTTGTTCTCTATAAGAATGAAGTTGAGAATCAACTGAACAAAAGAATTAAGGAGTTAAGAAGTGATCGTGGTGGTGAGTATGTTTTCCCTTTTGAATCACTTTGTGAACAAAATGGAATCATACATCAAACCACAGCTCCTTATTCACCTCAATCCAATGGGATTGCAGAACGGAAGAATCGTACCTTGAAAGAGATGATGAACGCTATGTTAATCAGCTCTGGCTTACCTCAGAATATGTGGGGAGAAGCTGTTTTATCAGCTAATTACCTTTTAAATATGGTACCACGGAAAGATGCAGGGAAAACTCCTTATGAGATGTGGAAAGGAAGAGTACCTTCCTACAAATTTCTACGAGTGTGGGGGTGTCTTGCCAAGGTAGTTATTCCTCCACCTAAAAAGGTGAAGATAGGACCAAAAACTGTTGATTGTATTTTCATAGGATATGCACATAACAGTAATGCTTATCGATTTCTTGTACATGAGTCTAATATACCAGATATTCACAAGCATACGATAATGGAGTCGAGGAATGCATCCTTTTTCGAATACGTTTTTCCTTGTAAAACTAATTCGAATTCAAATGTATACAAACGGGTACATGAGACTATCATTGAAGATAGTCAGGACCGAGAACAAATAAATGTTCCGGAGGATCAACAAGTTGTTGAACTTGAACCAAGACGTAGCAAAAGAGCTAGAACGGAAAAATCATTTGGTCCAGATTTTTTGACATTTTTGCTAGAAAATGATCCTCAAAGCTATAACGAAGCTGTAAGGTCAGCTGATGATGCTTTGTGGAAGGATGCCATCAATAGTGAAATTGAATCCATCTTACAAAATCACACCTGGGAGTTAGTGGATCTTCCTCCAGGATGTAAACCTTTAGGGTCCAAGTGGATTTTCAAAAAGAAAATGAAGGCAGATGGATCAATTGATAAGTACAAAGCAAGACTTGTAATTAAAGGTTACAGACAACGTGAAGGTCTTGATTACTTTGATACTTATTCTCCTGTAACGAGAATAAATTCCATAAGGATGATAATAGCGATTGCAGCTTTGCGCAATCTTGAGGTACATCAGATGGATGTGAAAACAGCATTTCTAAATGGAGATTTAGATGAAGAAATTTACATGGAACAACCTGAAGGCTTTATAGCTCCAGGACAAGAAAAGAAAGTCTGTAAGTTGGTTAAATCCTTGTATGGATTAAAACAAGCTCCAAAACAGTGGCATAAAAAATTTGATGACACCATGTTAGCAAATGGTTTCAAAATCAATGAGTGTGATAAATGCATTTATGTCAGAGAGACAGAAGTTGGCTATGTCATTTTATGTCTCTACGTTGATGACATATTGATTGTCGGGAGTAATGTTAAAATGGTGAAATCTACCAAGAATATGCTGAAATCCAAGTTTGACATGAAAGACATGGGTTTAGCAGATGTCATTCTGGGAATAAAGATCTCGAGAAGTCCTGATGGACTTATTCTTGATCAGTCACACTATGTGGACAAGATTCTTGGTAAATTTAACAATGATGATTCTGCTGTGGCTAGAACTCCTTTAGATGTGAGTCTACACCTATCAAAGAATAGGGGACAGGGTATATCTCAAGTAAAATACTCTAGAGTGATCGGGAGTTTGATGTATCTATCGAGTTGTACAAGGCCTGATATAGCCTGTACAGTAAACAAGCTCAGCAGATATACGAGTAATCCAGGGGTTGATCACTGGAAAGCAATAGTGAGAGTACTTAGGTACTTACGTTTTACTCGTAATTATGGATTGCACTATCATAGATATCCACATGTAGTCGAAGGATACAGTGATGCTAATTGGATATCTGACATGAAAGACTCAAAGTCTACCAGTGGCTATATGTTTACACTAGCAGGTGCAGCTATATCATGGAAATCCTCCAAACAGACTGTGATAGCCAGATCTACAATGGAATCAGAATTCATTGCATTAGACAAGTGTGCTGAAGAAGCAGAATGGCTTCGAAATTTTCTAGAGGATATTCCAAGTTGGCCTAAGCCAGTGCCAGCAATTTGCATTCATTGCGATAGTCAATCTGCAATTGGAAGGGCACATAACAATATGTATAATGGTAAGTCTAGACATATTCGTCGTAGACACAATACCGTTAGACAATTACTCTCTACTGGAGTTATTTCGATTGACTATGTAAAGTCAAAGGATAACATTGCGGATCCGCTAACCAAAGGGTTAAATAGAGAGTTGGTTGTGAAATCATCGAGGGGAATGAGACTAAACCCCATTAGATAAATGTTTATTACGAAGGAAAACCCAACCTTGTTGACTGGAGATCCCAAGATCTAGGTTCAATGGGACAACCTACTCGTAAAAGACATAATTGGTTCACTGTGGGGGGTTTACCCTCTAGTCCATTCCTATGGTGAAATGAAATAGTGATGCTCGTATGGATTGAGGTTAAGCAAGGCTTTTAATGATTCTTATGCGTCGGGAATCCGAGCAGAGTATTACGAGATGCTCTTAAATAAGAAATCACCTATGTGAGAGAGAAGTGGGGCCGCTTTAAAGGGAATTGTACGGGGCACAATTCTTAGAAACTCTTACAGAACCAGGTTGATGTTCATGGCCAAAATGAGCATAACAATGAGAACTCATATGTGTTAGGTAAAACATCTGTGTGATATATGTTCTCCATTTACATGAACGGCAGTACAGTTCAATGACATCGCGTCCACTGTCAGCCAGTAAATGAGATATATTTTCACAAGGGAAGGTTCAAAGGCTGAGGCCTACCTATCCTATGCAGGTGTTGAACCGTTGAACTCTTCTAGGTCAAAATAAAATGTTTTATAAAATAATTTTATTCGACGTTTTTCGCCAATTTCATTCATGTGGGGGATTGTTGGAAAATGCTTATTCATAAGCATTTTGAGGCACAATTTCAAGCATGGTCCACTTCGTGTTAGTGGTTGTTATTGAATGATTCGGATACTCCTCCGTGAGTAGTTCGAAATGGTATATTCATATGCTTAAAATGGTGCTCGGGTGAATGAGAAATTGTTGCTCAAAGTTCACCCATTGATGTTGGAAAATAAAGAAAAGTAAGCTTGTCCCATATGGGAAAGCTATAGAGGGAATATTATGCTTATATATGATTGCTCATATGTAGATGGGTAAGAGTTGTAAGGATAGAGGCTCTCTCTACGTGCGCGGGGGGGGGGGGTGCAAATCAAATCCGAATCAAGCTTGGCTCGTGTGCACCCGCGTGTCCTGCGTACACGAATGCCGGACCAAAATGTGCAGGCCCGGCCCAACCGAATTTTTACTTGTCTCTTTATTTTCCCAAGCCTTTTAAAGTTCCATAACAGTTGAATTAATGATATTAATCAACTTGGTGGTTACAAGCAATGGAAGGTCTCCCACTCATGTGATTAATTGACATGTTAATTTCCTTTATTTGAAGTGTGATTTACGTTTTTGTGAATACACAACACAAAAATACAGTTCACAAGACAGTGTCGTTTTTCTTTGTTTTTCATCCTATTTGGGAAGAGTTCAAACGCTTTACAGGTTTGTTGGATACGAGTTCGGTGGTGCCCCTACTCGTACGGTTTTTCGTTGTATCCTGGGAAACAATCGTCTCGTGTTCTACTGCACCTACTGTGGGAGGCGAATTTGTTTTAAGGAAATTGTTGGCATCAACAAGCCTCGAATTTCTCTCTGTTTCGTTCGATACTGCACAGCCTCCGTTCTGAATTGTTCCTGTCGCTAGTTCATAATTGCTCAGTTGTATTCACTCATTTAGCTTTGTTATTTTCATTATTGTTGCTTAGTTATTATCGATACTTTATTGTACCATCCGTGTTCTGTTTTACTGTTGTTCATTGTCCTTTGTAAGAACACAGTAACAAATAAGTTGTAATACTTGAAAGCAATGACTTTCATTTCTCGAATTAAAAATTTGTTGCACTATTTGAATTTGAACCCAGGATTTCAAGGTGAGATCCCGAGTCTTACACTGCCAAGCCATGCTCATTTGGGATCATTTTTTCAAGAATTTATTTCATATCTACTTTGAATCTTCAGTATACTAAAGTATAAAATGTAACCATTGCGGCACTACCTTCTATAAGACTTGCTTTAATAAACTCACATGCTGAACTTGTGGCACAAACCTAGGGTTGGAGTCCGCGGTGAATTCCATTATAAGGGCAAAGCCATAACGCCAATGATGAGGCAACTGGATCATTGAACTTCATTACTGGGGAATAGAGTCGATCTGCATTGTCTATAGGTGTCCTCTCCATGCTATTTTCTAAAGCAAAGCTGGATAAAACAATTCTTAGAGACAGTGACAATGTTATTCGAATGGGTTCTCCGCCGAACACTTGTATGTAATCATTTGTATGTAATCATCTATAGTTGTCCCTGACTTTGTGATGTAGGCTTCAGGATCTCACCTTGAGATCCTGAATTCGAATCTGGAGAGTGCGTTTCTTGTAAAAGCTCGGGATAGCCAGGGGTTTTATCTGCTCCGCTTAAGCGCAGAATGAGTGGTTTGACGACGTGATTTCCAACGATTCCAAAAAA
>SKCR01014334.1:0-118510 GCA_019454045.1 Zanthoxylum bungeanum | reverse complement strand
AGAAAAAGTGATGCACACATATAATATCATCATATGAGATATCACCTTCCCCATATAAATATGCCACCACGATACAACGAAAAAGCTACCATTAATGGCCTACAAGCTAATGATATATCATCATATCACATACCACCTTCCCCATTTATTTATATTCTTCTTTTAAAATATTGGAAGTTCCGATCTTAACCGGAACATGTAAAATCTTCGGTTGCCTTAAATTTTTACAAAAAATGGACTTTTGGACTCGAATCAATGTCCTGATAATCAAATCTTAAATCATTTACTACTGATAAATGGTAAAATATACCATTTATTTATACTCATTTCTTTTTAATTGACAATTTTATGGACTATGTAGGCCAAGGAAATTCTGCAGTCTTCGAAATTGATAACATCTGATCGATGTTAATTGGTTTCATGGAGGAGTTCTATTCAAGTGAATTATGATTCATGACAGCTTTATGGTTGGGGCCTATGAAAGATGAATATTGAAAAAGTTTATATTGTTTTCCATTGAATTATTTGGGACCACCCACGTTCTTGCTATCATTAATTATAAATCGTTATATGAGCGATTTGATCGGATCAATTTTTTATGTTTTAAATCAATATCGGTTTTTTTAGTAATTTTAACTGATTAATCCTTGATTTCTGATTTTTGAGTTCAATGTTTAATCTATTTTTAGTTTTTTTTTTTTTTAAATATTTTTTAGAGTTTTGACAGATGATTTTGTGTGAATAAAAAAGAAATAATCTCGTTAGAAACGATGAAAAAAAGTGAAAATATGTTTCAATTTAAAAGAATTAATACTGAAATAATAACACAAGTATCCTTAATTTATTTCATTTTCTTAAATAAAGATAAATTTTTCTATTTGTATCAAAATGTCTCTATTCATATTAATTCAACTAATAATTCTTAGATTATATAGCCCTATTTCCATCATAAATAAATGATTTTTATTGATTTTTGAAGGATCTTGATAGATGAGTATTCTTAATCATATGAAATGTCAATTTTATACTTCCCGGTTAATTGCTGATTAATTCATGACTATTTTCGATTAATCATAAACCATTCAATTCGCTCACATCAATTTTCGATGTATATATTGAAGTGTTTATCGTGTTTTTTTTTTTTTTTGATATTTTAACTTAATTAAAATGATGACATCTTTGTTGAAACCTCTTTTTTTTTTTTTTTTTTTATATGAATATCATCATTTTATAAAATCAGACTGAAACTTGCTAAAAGCTTAAAAAATCTCATTTGAAATTATTTTTTTATGATACAGAAAACAGAACCTACAAATCAATTCAAATAATGTTGTTAAGTAATAAAATTTACCTAACTTATTACCTTATTTTCAGGGGGCTGGGCCACCCAATCCTATCTGCAGCATTAATAATTGAATCTGCTTCATTTCCTTCCAGTCAAGTCAAAGAAGAGTTATGATAAAAAAATTAAAATATTTATCAAACTCATTCATTTCTGGGCATGCTTGTATCATTTTTCTAATCTCGATAGTAAATAGATTAAAATTTAATTGTCAGATTTTGGGTTTAGATTCAGATTATGTATTTTTTTTTTATAAGAATATGTGATAATTTATGATTCCATTTGTTCCGTTTAAACTTGGATCAAATGATAGCGATGTTTCAAATATTTCAAAAAAAATATGTATCAATTTTCTAGCTTGTGGCTACTGGGATAGCTATACATGGAAACGGGCCGGGCCCGGGCGAGCCCGGCCAACAAAAAAAAGCTCGGCCTGAGCTTTTTTGTGGCCCGAATTTAAAAAAAAAAATTTTAAAAATTTAAAATATACAAATATAAAATATATTCACACTATATGCAAAGATAATTATAAATAAATCACAAGTTTCATTATTAAAATAACAATTTAAATGCTACAAATAAATAAAAATGCTACTAACATATTAATATATATATATATATATATATATAACCAAAATTGGAAAGCCCAACTCGGGCCCGAACCTAAACCGGGCTTTCATTATAAAGTCTGGCCCATATTTTTTTTACCCCGAGCCGGGCCGAGCACGGAGCTGACATACAACTACAAGAGTAATTTTGTTTGATTCGATGGGATACACATTTATATCTTCGAAGACAAATATTAAATTGCATTTTATATATTTTGTATTTTGAAAAATAAAGTTGATATGATATTTGAAGACTCTACTGCTTCAATTATTGTGATCCTTTTTTCTGTTCATTCACTGATTTCTAAATATTCATGTACGTACTTACTATCCAGTAATGAAACTTTTTCATTATGGATTTAACACCCATTTGTTAGGAAAAATAACAATAGAAAAAAAAAAACTTTGAACGTATATTCTTGTCCTTAATAGAATTATATTTCTACTATATTGTTATTGGATCAGTGATAATTTCTTCATGATATATAAAGCCACACAAAATTTTTAGATAATAAAATATAGAATTTTCCAAAGAATATGTAATGAATACTTCTTTCTAAAATAGAGAGATATGGAATGAGTTATATAAATTCAGAAATATAAATTTCCAAGTGTCGAAGTGCCCTTCTTTGGATCTATTCTCAAAGTCTAACTTTTATCATTAAATATTACCAAAACACCATTACATTCCCAAAACGACAGTCTTTCCACTTCTCTGTTGTCGTTTTTATAATAAGGACGAGCGGATCTGCCCAAGTTATTGTTGAAACGTGTGTTCAACTGTTTATGCAGTTCAAAGAATTGAAAACAAATAAAGACAAATTTATTAAAACGGGGTGCATGCTTTTTAGTTGGGTTGTCGATTTGGTTTGATGACAAATAATTTAAAATTAAATTGATAGATTTTGAGTTTGGGTTTAGTGAATATATTTCTTATAAGATTTTAAGATAATCGAAAATTTTAAAAAAAAAACATTCCCCTATAATTATTGTAAAAATTGTTGTCGTGTTGAATATTATGAAAACAGTATACGGTAAGTAGATGACCTTGGTGGTGTAGGGTTCGAGATCTCACCTTGAAGTTCTGGGTTCAAATCCAAGAAGTGTGTTTCTTACAAGAGTCTGGGACAACCTAAAGTTTTACCTGCTTTATTTAAGTCCAGGAGTATAATTTAGCGGTGGACTGACGTAAGCCCTGCTCAAATTAAAATTATTCAAATGACTTCCAGATATATATTTAATTTAATAAATTATCCGTATTTACACATAAAACTCATGGAAATATTGAAATTACTCCATAATGTACACTCTCATCGAAAACAGTAAAAATAAATAAAAATAAATTACATATAAAACTCATGAAAATATAGAAATTATTCCAAAATGTAAGCTCTCATGAAAAACAGTAAAAATAAAATAAAATAAAATAAAATACAAATTCCTGGAGCTTTCTCTTGTTCTGGCACAGCCCACGAGCAATGACACCCAAATTCCTATTTGTAGTCTACGATCTATTTATGGGCCTTTCGATCCATGTTGTCAATTATATTTTTTCTTTTTGTTAAATAAATGCTGAATTATATTTTATTATTTGAAAAAAAAAATATTTTGTCAGAAAATTATGTTTAAAAAAGCCAAAATCAAAACCATGGACACAATTTCCGGACATTGTAAAAATATTCTTATTATTTAAGACTACAGTTCGTCTACTGAGTCATGATTAACCTTAATACTATTTTAGATATCCTGGATCTAATTGGTTTCATAATTTAAATGAGACAATTGATTTACTTACACTCAATAATTACGTCTTCTTTATTTGTCTATTTTTTTTTATTCACATTAAAATTTATCTCTCATCTTACTCTCTCATTTGAAAACATATTCCTAATTATAAATAATTTTAAAAAAATTTAATTTTCTTTTGGATGAATTCCAATGAAATTTATTCAATTTAAAATTAAATTTTCTTTTGTAAATACCGGACCGGAAGACGACTTGAGTATGCCATCAATGGCACCAACCGGCATAATTTACTAAAAAATACTAATTCCATTACATATTTGCGTAAGCTACATAGTTTCATTTTGCACAATCAGCTAGTTTCCGGGCACTTGTATATACTTATATTGTGCACAAGTTCTACGTAACACAGAAACTACCATCCGATGTCGTTTCATAACAGCATGCCATTTTTACTTGGAACTTTGTAAACAGCTAAGATCAAAAAAGTGGTGCATATAAGATACAATAACACTTCAATGGCTTCAATTGGCACCAAGGCATTGAAGAATAATTACTCGGATCCCGGTACTGGTTTCGGATGAGCACCCCAACTAGAAAAGGTGATGCACCGTGAAATAAGGTAAATTATAAAAGCGCCATACGCAGCAGTGAAAGCATAGACAACGGTATTAATCAACACACTGGTCATTTCAGAGGAGAAAAACTGCAGCATAAGGTACCCGTTGATCACTATCACCAGGGCAGTCACAAGCCATGAAACCATCTGCAGACGCGAAAATAGTTTAAATCAGGGAGTGTGAATGGACAGACATATATTCAATGTTTACTAGATTGCTAAAATTTACAATAGAAAACAAAAATTAACGGATTGAATGGTTCTAATCTACACCGACAGAAAATGTCCAGAGAGGAAGCAATTCTTGATAGCATAGATGATATAGCTCATGAATAGATTGAGAATTAGGACTGTTATTGTTTAAATAATTCAATTGGTCTGGTGCCGACTGTCAAAAGTAAAAAAAGTGTATTTGTCCACTTGCCAAGATACTTTCTAATATGGCATCTACTTTTTGTTCGATGGTTTCCAGCAATATGCACATTTTTGAAGTCTACATGAACAAAACCGGTATTAACTCTGGTACAAAACCAAAGCGCAATGTTCGCAATCACTCGTATGCATAACCAAAGCACAATGTTCGCAATCACTCGTATGCATAATCATATGAAACTTTGAAGAACTTTAATTGATGTCAACGGCTATACTACCAATACGGTTTAGATAAAGTTACATTACATCTATGCTGCAAAATTGTTTAAAATACTAGGTAAAAACTCAAAATATGAACTTCAATTTGAAAAAGTGGGATCCTTTAGACACATCTAGCTTCACCAGATAATGCATTGACCGAACGGACCAGATAACCATAAATTAAGCATCCAATTTTAGAGCTTTCTAAAGCTATAATGAAACTTGACTATGTGTTAACAGTTAATAGTCATCAGAGGATTTGTTGACTAAGATGCAGAACAAGGCAATTATAAACATACCTTTAGAAAAGGACCAATTTTGAAAGTGCCCATGATATTCTCCTTGGAGACCAAACATAGAAGCGGGATAAGAGCAAAAGGGATCTGAACTGACTGCAGCACATTTAGCCATTCGTTTAAAACGTCTAACATGTCTTCAGAGGTATCAAAAACAAGTGCAACGATAATCGTTGGGACAATTGCAAAGCTTCGTGTTATCAATGCCCTCATCCATTTTTTCAACCTCAAATTTAGGAAACCTCCCATGATAAACTGCCCAGCATAAGTGCCAGTAATGGTGCTACTCTGTCCAGCTGCTAATAACCCAATACCCCAGATATATAAAATAGGGAAAAGTCCACCTCCATACTTTTCTTGAAGGTACTGGCCAGCATTTACGAGGCCAATATTATTGGCCTGTTCAGTTCCATAAAACCCCTTTGCGAAAACAGTTGTAACAAAAAGATTGATCATGAATGAAATTACAAGTGCAAGAGTAGACTCGATGGAATAGTATCTGAGAGCTTCTTGGACTCGGCCTTTCTTACTGGGATCAATGTCTCTCGATTGCACAAGAGCAGAGTGCAAGAACACATTATGAGGCATGATAATACAACCCACGACTCCAACAGCCTGCTGTATTGTTTTGGAACTAAGTTTTGGAACCACAAGGCCTGCAACAGAATCCATTTCTCTGCACATTAGATGCAATGTAACATGCTTGTTCTTATACAAATAAGAACATTAGCAAAGAAATTTACATCACGAAAGCAGAGTTCTTACCGATAAGAAGCTCAGTGCCATTTGGCTTGGTCTCACCAAACATCCAGGCAAATGAAAGTGCCATTATTGCAATGAGAACCGCAAAAACAGCTTCCAATTTTCTAACACCATAGTTCTCAAGAAATAGAAAGATAAAACTGTATAAGGAACCATCAAAGAAAGAATCAAGTCAATATAAATCGTAATGAACTAAAAGCTTATGTGACCACTAGAAAGAATGTAAAAGAAACATGGAAATTTGAATTTAACATTTTGAATATGGAGAAAACAAAGTAAAAGTTTGTTCATTTTCGCTTTGTACATAGGCCACCAAACAAAATTTATAATATATTTCTTATAGAATATTAAGTAAAAGCATATCCTAAAATGCAAATTAATTATTGAAATGAACACATCAACAAGACAACAAAAAAAAATTTAAAAAATAAAATTACCAATCAAGAGCAGTAATAATAACACCAGACCAAAGAGGCAAAACCCCATTGCTTAAAATCTGAAGAGCAATAGCACTCCCAATAACCTCCTGAATATCAGAGCCAATGAGCGCCAGCTCAGCCATGACCCACAGCACCATGCGGGCCCAAGTGGGGTACTCCTCACGACACAGCTCAGCCAAGTGGCGGCCAGTCGCCACGCCGAGCCGAGCCGACAAGAGCTGAATCAACAGCCCAACAGCCGTGGCCCAGAAGAGCAGCCACAGCAGAGAGTAACCCGCAATAGCCCCCGCCTGAAGATCCCCCTCCAAGTTCCCCGGATCCAGAAACGCGATGCTCATCAAGAACCCTGGACCCGTGAATAGCCACAGCTTCTTCCATGAAAAATGCGGCGCTGTAGACCAGCTGTCGATGTCGTCGTCGTCCACTCCGACTATAACGACTTTTTCACTTGGGTCGTACGCTCTCTCTTCTCCGCCGTCCGCTAACAGCGGCTGCACGTGCTCCTGTTGCTGCGGTGGCATCGCTGTAATTAAATTGAATAAAATGAGTTTGCTTATGCTTATGCTTCTGGTTTTGGAGGAGTTTGTTTATCGTACAAGTGAAGCAACTTGGAAAACGAGAAGAGCTAATAAGCTGCCCGGGCCACTACCTCTATTTATTTCACATTTTCTTATCTGCTTCTTGTCGTTTTTTGATTAATATCATCTGAGTCCCTTCTTTTTCATTATTTCTTAAATTTATATATAATTGTTTATCAACTTTTGAAATAGATCCTTCACCAACCAAAATTACTGAAGGATTTTTTTTTTTCATCTTGAGGTTCTGAGTTTGAATTCAGATGTGTGATTCTTGTAAAAATCTGAGACAGCCAAATATTTTACGTCCTCCGCTTAAGCCCAAATTGAATGATTTAACGGTGAGATTTCCAATAATTTCAAAAATAAAAAATAAAAAATTTCCTCCATTTTTTTCCGTTACATACATCCCATAACACTATCCCATGCACAAGCGCAATTTAAAACTTTGTTTAAAAATATATATTAAAAACAATCAATCAATTGATTTAAAATTTTATGATACTCTTGATACAATATAATAACCTACATTGGCTTTAGAGTCGAAGTTCGAATATCAAATATTGTATGATTATATATATATATATATATTGAGAGAGAACTTATGAACACTATCCATTTAAATTCCATAACATACGAGTTCAAGAGTGAGTTTGATATAATTTTTCAAATAGAACATATTCAATTAGAGTTTTTATTAGTAGAATTTTTTTATTAGAAATTATAAAATTATTTTAGTGGCCAAGTTTTTTAAAATTATGTTATGAAATAAATGAAATAATATTGTTAAATTAAATAAGGGTACTATAGATAATTTAACTATTTAAAAAAACTTCCAAGATCTACCCAAAAACCTAAATTTTTGAGTTTTTAATAATAAAATCAAAATAATTTTTTTTAATCCTCAAATTTCTACTTCAGATACAACCAAAATCCACTAAAAAAATTCTTGATATTTAAAAAAAATGATTATTTGACATATATTTAAAAATCATAGAAGACAAACATTAACTCTTTGAAGTATCGTAAGTCACAATTTCAAAAGTATCTAATTGTTTCCTTAACTTATATATTTTTTTCTTATATAAATGAAACTATCTTTATAATTTATTTTAAAACAATTGACATTGAAATAAATCTGGTACTTTAAAAAAAAAAATTAGTTTAGCCAACCTATAAAAAAAAAATTTATAGCTTTTCCACTGGTACGTCTGTGGATTCTCCAAATTTGGATGCAGATCGTGACACGTGTGAAGTCCACTAGTCCAGGGATGCATTAGTAAATTTAAGAATATGTCAGGGGTCGTTTAATAAATAAGAGAAATATCATTATATTTTTACCAGCACGCCTCTCTGAACTCTGATGCTTTAAGAATAAAGAAAGGGAAGACGTGGGTCCCACTCCCACATTCTTAAAGTCTCTCATTCTCTATCGGTTTATTTATCCTTGATATTATCTTCATTTAATTCGGCTTCAAATAAAATAAAAATTTAAAATTTCAAGATTTTAAAAGCTAAGCTTCGCCGGAAGTTTATAAGAAAATGTTTCACATGTCTTACTAGGTATAAAAATAATTTGACAGAAAATCCTGACATTGTTATAAAAGTAAAGAGAAATAGAAAAAAAGATTACCTTGAAAGTTGCAGGTTTTTTTTTATTGATTCTAAATTAATTGATTTTTTATACCAAAAATATAAAGAGTGTTCCTCTATATTTATAGAGAGGAGTTGTGGTGAGATAAGTTACAAAATAATAAAATAATAATATTTACAAGATAAAGATTAAGTAGTTGGGATCATCACAAATTACAACACTCTCCCTTGAGCCCGACTACTTTAGTCCTACATAATTCATTTGACTTCTGAGCGGAATAACATTGCCTCATTAAAACCTTGCCAGTAAAACCCAGTGTGACAAAACCTAATCGAAGGAAAAAAAAAGTACAATGCACTTGTGTCATGTCAATGAATATGCTCCCCTGATGAGAGATATCATCAAGATAATTTACTAAGTCGACGCATGACAATACCATATACAAGCTTATCAAATGTTGATGTCGGTAAAGCTTTTGTAAATAAGTCTGCAAAATTATCGGTTGATCTTATTTGCTTGACATCAATTTGCTTGCTCTGCTGGAGCTCATGAGTATAAAAGAATTTAGGTGAGATGTGCTTGGATCGATCTCCCTTGATGTACTCTCATATGATTTATGCAATACATGCAGCATTATCTTCATATATCACTGTTGGAATATCTGTGGCAGATTTTAAGTTGCATATGCTCTGAATGTGATGTACAAATGACCTTAACCATATACACTCCATGCTTGCTTCATGTAGTGCAAGTATCTCTGAGTGATTGGATGAGGTAGCAACAAAAGACTGTTTTGTAGATCGCCATGAAATTGCTGTATTATTATAGGTACAAACATACCCTGTTTATGAACGTGCCTTGTGAGGGTCAGAGAGATATCATGCATCAGCGTAACCAACAATGCCTGATTTTTGTGTTAGCTCATTTGAATAAAACAATCTCAAGTCTTTAGTGTCGTGAAGATAACAAAATATATGTTTGATGTCATTCCAATGTCTTCGAGTTGGCGCAGAACTAAATCTTGCCAATAAATTAACAGAAAATGCAATATATGGTCTGGTGCATTGAGCTAAATACAGTAAGGCACCAATTGCACTAAGATATGGTACTTATGGACCAAGTATCTATTCATTATCTTTTTTAGGACAGAATCGATCCTTTTTAGGATCGAGAGATCGAATTACCATGTGAATACTTAATGAATGAGCATTATCCATGTTGAAAAGTTTGAGAATTTTTTCAATATATGCAGACTGATGGATAAATACTCCGTTAGTTTTATGCTCGATCTGCAAGCCGAGATAATATTTCGCTTTTTCCCAAGTCTTTCATCTCAAATTCTCTTTTCAAATATTCAGCAGTTTTTAGAAGCTCTTCAGGAGTTCCAATTAAGTTCATATATCGACATATACTGCTATAATGGCAAATCTATTCGCACTTTCTAATAAATATGCATGGGCAGATAAGATCATTTATATATCATTCTTTCATCAAATATTCACTCAAACAATTATACCACATGTGTCCAGATTGTTTCAATCCGTATAAAGATCGTTGTAACTTGATTGAACACAGTTTACGATCCTTTGATTTATATGTTTCAAGCATCTTCAATCCTTCAGGGATTTTCATGTAAATATCAGTGTCAAGTGACTCATACAAATATGTTGTCACTACGTCTATAACACACATGTCTAGTCTTTCAGAGACTGCCAAACTGATTAAAAATCAAAACATAATGGTATCCATCACAGGAGAATACGTATTCTCATAGTCAATACCTAGTCTCTGCGAGAAACCTTGTGCAACTAGTCGCGCTTTATATCTAATGATTTCATTATGTTCATTACGTTTTCGTATAAACACTCATTTGTAACCAACAGGTTTGACATCTTCAGGTGTCTGGACTACGGGTCCAAATACTTCACGTTTGGCTAAAGAAGTCAATTCTGCTTGAATTGCTTATTTCCATTTAGGCCAATCGTGTCTTAATCTACATTCATCGACAGTTTGAGGTTCAAAATCCTTTGTAATTTCAATAGCTACTGTATATGCAAACCCATTGTCGATGATTATTTCACTTCGATCCCACACTTCTCTTGAGTAAGTATTGTTTGTAGACTTTTCATCATTTTTGGATTTTTGAGCCTCTTCAAGGGCTAGTATTGTTGGAGTTGGTGCTTGGAGTGTCAATCCGATTTGTATATTTTATTATTTATTAATAAAATAACTATATTTTTCATTTCATACCATATTAATGGTATTGTCATTATGCGTATTAGATTGATGTATAGATATGCTAAGAATGACATCGACCTTAGAATAGTTTTGACACTGGGTGTAAACTATTCTTAAAGTAAATATTCATAGTCGTTGGTTTTGGAATACGGTTGAATTCATATAACCTAGAAGACTAGCACATGTCGTATATTGGAATTGGAGTTTCAATGGTTTAACGCGATGTACCATGAGTTTTGGAAACTCGTATAGACATGTGGATATTCGTTGGAGCGAATACTGAATGATCATAGGTGATTCCTAATAGTTGGATGTACACACCACCGTCAATAGGAATCTCCTCGAGTCGAGTAGCATATGTAATCCTTTGACTATAGGATAACATTGATTTTGTGTGAGATCCTCCACACTTTGATGCCATGTATGTCAGAAATCTTTCATGGTCTGGCCTCTAGATGTTCGTTGGGTGTGGACCGATGCACTCAGTAATCAAGTGCAAAGCAGGATAGGATCTATCGGCCCGTATGTATATCATAAGGGGTTTAGGTATCCATGTAAGTTAAGTCACAATTCTTAAAGACTTTGGCCAAAGTCGATCACTTATGGTGGATCACATCAGTTGTGAAGAATCGTGGACATGTCGACATGATATGTGCGCCTTGGAAACTTGACGATATATTCTATGTTTCCTAAGCACAACTCGGATAGCCTACGACAGATGAAATTTTAAACATATGTGATGACCTCGACTTGTATAGTTCAGAAAGGTCGTTCGTGTTCTTCATGAATTCGGAGGTGGCCGAATTGCGTACATATTAGCTAGACTTATATGACGAACATGTCTGAACTTAGAGAGTCTCAATATGAAGTGTACTTGTTGAGCACTTGGGTAGCCGATTATTTTTTATAAAAGATAATATTCGATATTATAATTATCAACTAAGATAATCAAGTGTTATTGGATAACATTGATTATTTACTTTGACCTAATTGGATTAATTTAATAATTACACAAGGGCTTACTTAATTACAAAATCATAATTATCTCTACCATTTGAGGATATTATGGTAATTGTAAGTATGTAATAATAGGTGGTTTTGACTTGATTTAATTGGATTAAATCAATGTGGCAAACATTTAACTAATCTATTTCCTAATCATTGGCTTGATTTAATTGGATTAAATTAAAGTGGGAGACAATGGAGATTAGTCACACCTAATTATACATATTTGGACAAATTAGATTAAGCCCACTTAAAAGTTGATTACAACTTTTATTAATTAAAAATTTCCTAAGTTTTGCTATAAATAGCAAGCTTTAGGAAGGTTTTAATTACAAATTAAAATACAAGCAAATTCTTAGAGAAATTAGCCTAAATTAGAGAAGTGTTTAGATAAGCTTGTGAGGTCTCTAAATCATTTCATTAAGGAGAAATCAAGATTAGACCTTGAAGTGAAGCTTGCTTGCGTTGGAAATTGGGATTGGATCTTGAAGTCGAGCTTGCACACCTTGGAGGTTCTCCGACGATTTCAACAAAGGAGAAGTAGATTAGATCTTGCATCAAGTTTACTAGGTAATGTTTGATCTTCTCATAAGCTATGTTTATTTGTGTATTAGATGCATGATCACATAGCTTAATGTTGAATAAGGCTAATCAATTGTGTTAGGATACTTTAGAAGTATAAACACAACATGCTTGTAATTAGGTCAAAGATGTTCATGTTGAACATGAAATAATTAATTAGAGTTTGGAACTCTAAATTAAAGCTTAGAGCTATGACTACCATTCTAGAATCATTTGACCACATTTGGGTGAACTAGAATTGTTCATGAGACATTTCTAATTGGGATTCTAAAATGGTTTGTGTATTGGATTCAAAATTTACGTAAATACGTATTTAAAATAAATTTATGTTTTTGTAAAAATATTTGATATTTGAAAAACTTGATCTTTATTCTATAACATGTGTTAATGTTGGTTTTGAAATTAAAAATTAATTTTGGGTGTTGTTGAAGTGTTAGGGGAAGACCGAAAGCAATTAGGGTAATAAACTCTAATTGCATAAGCTCTCTGGAATCCAGAGAGCTGAGCATTTTGAAAAGAAACAAAGAAAACGAAAAAAAGGCTTTTAGGCCTGGGTTTTCGCTCGTTCTGAGCTTCCAGACTCCGATTCAGTCCCGATTTTTTCCTATACACTCGTAATGGAATATAATATTTTATTAAATAATTTTAAATTACACACCATAATTGATATACATGTGTTTGACCCATTTCCGCTGCCCGGGGCAGTTGGCACCGATCCGACCCTAGGGGTTCCACAACTGCCCCAACAAGTATATCTTCAGGGACTATCAGTTCTTCTGGAACTAGTGATTATAAGAATGTGGGTGTATTATAGCTCGAGCATTATTTGTAACAAGATCATGATCTCTTATTTTCCACTTTTGAGGAATAATATCTTTTGAACCAAGTGGTCTGTCACGCTTCTGACGTGGAACAAATAATCCATTAGATGTAATGGAATATAATATTTTATTAAATAATTTTAAATTACACCCATAATTGATATACATGTGTTTGACCCATTTCCGCTGCCCGGGGCAGTTGGCACCGATCCGACCCTAGGGGTTCCACAACTGCCCCAACAAGTATATCTTCAGGGACTATCAGTTCTTCTGGAACTAGTGATTATAAGAATGTGGGTGTATTTATAGCTCGAGCATTATTTGTAACAAGATCATGATCTCTTATTTTCCACTTTTGAGGAATAATATCTTTTGAACCAAGTGGTCTGTCACGCTTCTGACGTGGAACAAATAATCCATTAGATGTTTTTACACTAGATTGTTCAACATGAACAATCACCCGGGTTAGTGTATTAACAACTAGTATATGTGACTTGGTAACTTTTGATGCATGTATAAATACATCACGTAATTGATTTACAATTTGCTGCGAATGAACTATCATTCGCACTTCATTTTCACAATGACTGGAGTGAAAATCTAAATGAGACATAATAAACTAATTCTAAGAAAATGTGTGGCTTACTTCAGGAAGCTTCATTTCTTTTAAAGAGAGAGAAATTGTCTCATTTAAATGACAATATGTAAAAGATAATTTGTTGGTTATATCCATTTTTATTACTTTATCATCATGAAGATTCGTGATTATTGTCGGGACATTAATCATGCCATTCTTTTACATTTACATATCTATCATGATATGTATTTTACCTTCACTTCAAGGAATAATAAATATCGTATTTCCAATCAAAAAAAATTTCAATTCACAGTTTCAGCTGTGAAGTAATATTAGATAAAGTTGAGTCAAACTCAAAATAGTAGACCAAATATGTTCTACTATAGTAGACACAACTTCAAGCTCACTTGTAAAATATGTTAGAGGAAAATGTACATCATTCAGAGATATTTATTTTCCTTAGTGGTACATTCCAAGTATATAGCTTGGATTCACATTTCAATATCTATACTCAATGAAATAAAATGGTATAATAAGACATTCAAAACAAAAATTTCAAATTCATGTATAGAACTTCAGGTTCATATATGATACAGTAAGCTTTAGAATTTTAGGTTTTAAATATTTAAAGTATTAACTTATAATTTTAAATTTTATTTTGTTCCTTAAAATTTCGAATTCTCTTTTAGAATTCGTAACTCTAAACTTCAGGTTTAGATTTAAAAATTATGGTAGAACTTCTAGTTCTAATTTATATGATTAATTTTCCGAACTTCAGGTTCATATATGAAAATGATAGATGTAGAAATTTTGGTTTTAAGAGTTACAACTAAGAACTTCAGGTTCTAATTTATATGTAATTGCCAATAGTAAATATATATTTGTGTCTTGATATGATAACCATTTCAACGGATATCTTTGAACTTCAGGTTCTATATGATTTCTAAAATTCTTCATAAAAGTTGATCAATGATATCTACAAATAAAATACAAATTTTATGTATATCAAGTACATAATCATTGTATTTTTGTATCAGTCAAAGTAATATCTTCAAGATATTTGAAAGTACTAAATATCTTCTGGATATTTGAAAAATCTAACATTTTATCATAAACAAATGGATATAAAGAGGGTAATTCAAAATTATAAATTGTATTCACAAGTGTGTTATGATTTCACTTATCAGAGCCTTATTCCTTTACTGCAGTGGAGTTTCTCTATTATATTTATATGTAGTTGGAGTTAGACCCGGCCACGGTTCCGGTTCTGGAACCGGAACCGTTGGCGACAGGTTCGGTTGGGGTTCGACCCCAACTCGAACCGGTCGGAACCGGTGGAACCGTATGGTTCCACCGGTTCGACGGTTCCAACAGGAACCGAACGGTTCCGGTTGGAACCATAGGGTTCCTGTTGGAACCGTAGGGTTCCAACAAGAACCCTTCCCCAAAGGCTAGTAGCCGTTGGGGGGTGGGGGCAGGGAGCAAACGGCTCCCTGCCCAAATAAGGAAAAAAAATTTATAAATTAAAATATAAATACTAATATATCTCTAATAACAGTAATAAAACGGTTATATTTAGGGGCATTTTTGGTATAAAAAAAAATTCTAAAACTCTATAAATATGATTCATTTTTCATTATTTCAACACACCAAATTCTCAACTCTCTCATTTTCTATAATTCTCTTATTCTCAATCTCACTTCAATACAATTCTCTTATAATCTTATTCTCAATCTCAATTCAATTAGTTGTTAATTTGTTATCATTCGCAATTATTCAATTTTCTTATTTTTCTTCATAATTTCTCAAACGAAAAATGGCAAGCTCATCTGAGGACATAATGTCAAATATGCCAACCCAAGAGAGCGGCCCTAGTGTCGGTGCAGAATCACGGAGAAGAGAAGTTAAGGCTCGTTCCTCGGATGTTTTCAAAATTCATTTTCATTTGGAACGCCTAGAAGATAATACACAACGAGCAATTTGCAACTATTGTGGGGTTACCTATAAATTTTCTTGTGGATACGGCAATATGATCAAGCACCTGGAAAGACATCATCCGGTTGAACTTGGAATTGATACGACGCAAACTCAAATGGCCAGGTACGCATCATCTAGTAGAGGTACGAGTAGTGTATATTTATTTAAATATTCTGATGCAAAAAATAGAGAAGAATTTGCGAAATTAACTTGTATGGCACATCTTTCTTTAAGCTTTGGTGAAAAACTTCATTTTACTAATTACGTGCATAATGCTTTAAACCCTTCTGCATGTAGAATGACTCGAAACACAACAAAACGTCATATTTTCAAATTATATAAAGATGGTAAAATTATTTTAAATGAAATATTTAAAGAGATGAAATGTCGTATTTCTATATGTTCTGATATTTGGAGTGACCATTGGCAAACACACTCATACATGGGTGTGACTTGTCATTAGATTGATGCATCATTTACCATGCAAAAATGACTTATTGCATTTAGAGTTTTTGATGACCAACATACTGCACATAATATTTATAGAATGATGAAGGTAATTTTTTATGAATATGGTTTAGTAGAAAAAAATTTAACAATTGGATTTGATAATGCATCTGCAAATACTGCATCCATCAGTGATTTAAAATCCTTATGTGAACCAAATTTAGGGGGTCGATTTTTTCATATTCGTTGTACATGTCATGTCCTTAACATATGTGTGCAAGAATGTCTAAAATTATTATCACCTTTTCTTGATCCAATTAAAACGGTACTTAACTGTATTTGGTCATATTCTCAAGTTAGGAGAGAATTGACCAAGTTTTGTAAAATAAATGGTATTAAACCGATTAAATTTTCAAGAGATGTTCCAACACGTTGGAATTCAACTTATTTTCTTTTATGTCAAACATTTCAATACAAAGATGCATTATGTAGTTTTTTTTCTCAACATGTTCAAAATATCACACTTTATCCTAGTCAATGGGATATTTGTGAAATTTTTTTAGATATTTTAAGAGTTCTTAATGATGCTACTTTAGTTTTTAGCGGTGTTTATTATCCTACAGCACATTTATTTCTTCTTGAGAGTTTGAATATTGTTGGCACTCTCGATGAGCATGTTGACAGTATCGATCCTAATGATATTGTTTTGTTGGAAGCCATTACTGCTATGAAGGTAAAATGGTTGAATTATTTTAGGGAAATTCCTTTACTTTATCTTATTGTTGTTGTTTTTTATCCTAGATTTAAATTAGAAGGTTTGAATGGTGGTTTTCAAGCTTACTATGATTATTTAGGAATATTAGATGAAATTGATATTACAAGCATAATGACGAAATTAAGAAATGATTTAATTGTTTTATTTAATGATTATATTGTAATATATAACTTAGGAACATTAGGTGAATCTAGTAGTAGCGAACCGGTAATTCAAATAAGACTTAGCGTAAGGGATCGTTGGTTATTGCAATGAAATAAAAAGCTAGAGATACGACAACTAATAACCCTGAATTAGATAATTATTTATCTACAAATTTGAGTTTTCTAATGAAAGTTTATGCAGTAAAAATTTTAAAATCCTTGAATGGTGGAACCAGCATCAAAATATATATATCATGTTTTATCAATTATTGCTAAAGAGATATTGGCAGCACCTATTTCCACCGTTGCGGTTGAGCAAGCCTTCAGCTTGGGAGGTAATATATTGGAAGCTATGCGATCTTCATTACATCCAAGCACTATAGAAGCAACAACTTGTGTGGATGATTGGACTCGAGCTGATCTGAGATAACAAGAAGATGCCCCCGATGATTTTGAAGATTTGTTCGATAATGCTTCTGCAAGTGCAACAACAAGTGCAAGCGGAACTGGAGCCGAAGGATCAACTGATAATGATGATTGATAATTGTAAAACTGTAATTTACAAAGGGGATATGTCTTAAAATTGTAATGGAACTACGTGAGCTTTGATTCCTCTCACCCTCGGAGGATACGTAGGCAACTTAAATTTTTAAAAATTTAAGCTCAAGCTCTTCAATGTAATACTTTTTTTTATTTATAAAATTAATCTCATTTATTTTAATTAATTTTCAAAATAAAAAAAAAGGTTTGGAACCGAACCGAACCGGAACCAGAACCGAACCGGTCGGTTCCGGTTCGGTTTAAGGTTCCGGTTCCACTTAAGTGTGGAACCGGAACAGAACCGAACCGCCGGCCGAGTCTAGTTGGAGTTAACATTCACTACTGGGAATATTAAGAAACTGATTTTCGTGTTCTATGAGAACATCACGTTTTATTTAAATTATAGTTTAAAGCTACATGTTCTGATATTAAAAGCTAATTTGAACTTCAGATCTGATTAGCTCTTTATTATTGCAAACTTCTGGCAGCAATAATAATAATAATATATTTAATATAACTTAAAGAATAAAGATATAATAGAAAAAAAATCACATAAATATGTATGAACCAAAAATTACACATACATATTTTGAACTTCAGGTTCTCTTGAAAAATAATTCGTTGACCTAGAACTTCAAGTTACATTATTACATTATTATTTAGAACATCATGTTCTAAAAGGGAATTATATTTCAGAACTGCAATTTCTGATTGATAACATTAATATTTAGAACTTCAAGTTCATAAATATAATATTATAGATTCAGAACTCCAGGTTTCATGAAAGATTTAAAACTGCAAGTTTTAATCTAAAGTCTGATTGATTGAGATTAGAACTTCAAGTTCTTTAATTGTAGTGTAATTATAGAACTTCGGGTTCTATAATTATTTTATAGATCTAGAACTGCAGGTTCTAATCTAATAATTAATTAATGAGTTTAGAACTTTTATGTTCTAATTTTCTCTTATAGTTAATCAGATTTATGAAAGAAATTAAAATAAACTATAAAAAATAAAATAAAAATAAAAATTCGATTTTTATTTTCGGATGTGGATGATCCAAATTAATGGTAACCACAAAGCATACTCATAAAAATAATTAATTTGTTAAACTAATAATAAATAAAAGAATAACATAGTGAATTATAACTACGAGTTATAATTTTAAGATTAAAATTTAAAATTTCAGGTTCTGAATTAGAACTACGGGTTCTAATTTTAATATTGAGATTCATAAGTTCGGGTTGTGAATTAGAAATACGGGTTCTATTATTAATATTGAGATTCAGAACTTCAGGTTCTAAATCAGAATTATGGGTTCTAATTTTAATATTGAGATTCAAAACTTCAGGTTCTGAATCAGAACTACGGGTTCTAATATTGAGATTCAGAACTTCAGGTTCTGAATCAGAACTACATGTTCTAATATTGAGATTCATAACTACAGGTTCTAATATTGAGATTCAGAACTTCAGGTTCTAAATCAGAATTACGGGTTCTAATTTTAAGATTTAGATTCAAAACTTGAGGTTTTGATCATATTACCAAACTTCAAGTTGTAATATGAATTTTAAATAATGAATATTGGTATAATCATAAAACAATATCAATTAACAATCTCATATCCTAATCAATTGATGAGCTGATCATCATATGAAACCAAATTAAAAAAAAAAGAATTGGAGCCGAAGTATAATGGTCACGTTTAAAAGCATGCCCACTCCAATAAACATCATTAAATTCACGCCAAATCCATCGAATTCACAAGCAGCAAGCAAAGGCTTCTGGCCTTGTTACTTGTCAATTTGATAAAAGGCTTTATAAGCAACAAACAAAGGCTGATCAACATCCAAATTGTCAAGATACTATATCATCATCATGACGGACCATGTCATCATCATGGATTATTTGATCATGCCCTGTAGCAAACAAAAAAACTTAAATTGAAACTGATCGTGCTGATAACATGTTGTAAAAGTAAAGAGAAATAAAAAAAAAGAGTACCTTGAAAACTGCAAGCTTTTCTTATTGATTCTGAATGAATTGATTTTTTATACCAAAAATACAAAGGATGTTGACCGGTGCTTACACACGTGTATAACGCAAGCGCACGTATCGTTCAAGTAGTATAAAAAGTAGCGGCTTGATTGACGTCTATGCGTCAGGGACAAGCTTCCCATCCAATTTTCTTATAAATTGGCAAACATGGTCTTTTTGAGTCAGATTCCCAAGACTTAACAGTTGTCTTTCTTTTTGAAATTGTGTATGTAGTTTGCGAAACGCTATGTGAACATATCCACTGGGATGCGTCTCAAGAGTTGAAGATATATCATCTAAAGACTCCTTACTCAAGCCATCCCTAATGAATTTAATTTTGTCTTCGCGATTATCAGACACCATTCCTAAAGAACGACAACGAGTATTGCAATTCCAGAGTGCACATTTGTAACAAACACTCATTTGCTTAGCTCTACGTTTCTTTGCATATGTGCTTCTTCCAAAACCAGACAGATGTGAAATAAATGAGTCAGAAGACTCATCTGCCAATCGGACTCTTGCTTCAATTACCCAACGAATGTCATTAGAAACACCATGGATTGTTAGTAGTCTCATCCGTTCCAAGCGAGCTTTGTAAACTTTCATCAGAGATTTTTGAGGGAGAGAAGTAAATTGCTTGTGAAGATTTGCTAGAGCTTCTTCCATCCTGAAATGACTCAACCTGCAAAAACAAAACACACCAAATTAAATCACACCAAATCACAATATATACAAAAATTGCATGGGTTGCCTCACTGCGGCGCTAAGTTTAAAGTCGTCAGCTAGACGTGACTTCTTGAACGTTAGGCTGGATCTGAAAGTGTGACACTTTCTTTTTGTCGCTCAAATGATTCTCCCCAGTAGTGCTTGACACGCTGACTGTTAACCTTGAATGTGTTGTTGGTATTGAGATCCAGTAACTCAACAGCTCCATAAGGTAAAACTTGAGTGATCACAAATGGACCTGACTACCTAGATTTCAACTTTCCAGGGAAAAGTTTCAACCTCGAGTTGTACAACAACACCTGCTGCCTTGGTTCCAACTGTCTGTGCACTATTTTCGGTCGTGCCATTTCTTTGTCTTTTCTTTGTATAATCTGGCATTCTCATAAGCCTGTAGACGAAACTCATCCAATTCGTTGAGTTGATGAAGTCTTTTCTCTCCTGCAGCTTGTGAATCAAGATTCAACTTCTTCAGTGCCCAGTACGCCTTGTGTTCAAGCTCAACCGGTAGATGGCACGCTTTCCCAAACACCAATCGATATGGAGACATACCAATGGGTGTCTTGTAAGCTGTCCGGTAGGCCCATAATGCATCATCTAGTTTGGTTGACCAGTCCCTCCTTGTTGATCCAATGGTTCTTTCTAGGATTCTTTTGATTTCCCTGTTTGAAACCTCAACCTGTCCATTTGACTGTGGATGGTAAGCTGTGGCAACCTTGTGAGTAACTCCGTATTTGGATAGGAGTGCATCGAAGTATCTGTTGCAGAAATGAGAGCCACCGTCACTGATGATTGCACGAGGTGTTCCGAACCGAGTGAAAATATTCTTTTTCAGGAATTTGATCACGACTTTTGAATCATTGGATGGTAGTGCAATTGCTTTAACCCATTTGGAGACGTAGTCTACAGCAACCAGGATGTACAAGTTTCCGAATGATGGAACAAAGGGGCCCATGAAATCAATACCCCATACATCAAATATTTCCACTTCTAGAATGTTTTGCAATGGTCCTTCGTTTCTCCTGGAAATATTTCCAATTCTCTGGCACCTGTCACATTGAAAAGCAAAAAGATAAGCATCTTTAAAAAGTATGGGCCATAACAAACCTGATTGTAAGACTTTGGCTGCAGTTTTGTTTTCGCTGAAGTGTCCGCCATATGGTGATGAATGACAGTGCTGCAAAACACTATTGATTTCCTCATGTGGAACACATCGTCTCAGTAGTTTATCAGCACAGCGTTTGAACAGGTACGGTTCATCCTAGACATAGTGCTTGACTTCTTTGAAGAACTTCTTCCGTTGCTGAGTTGTCCATTCCAACGGCCATTTTCCTGACACAATGTAGTTGACATAGTCAGCATACCAAGGGGCTTCCTGTTGTTTTATGGCAAACAGTTGTTCATCTGGAAAAGTTTCTTTGATTGACAGATCTTTGTCAACTGTTTCTCCATTCTCGAGCCTCGATAGATGATCTGCCACCTGATTCTCTATTCCTAGTCTATCTCTAATTTCCACGTCAAATTCTTGCAGAAGAAGTATCCAACGGATCAATCTGGGTTTGGCATCTTTCTTCGTGATCAGATATTTGATTGCTGAATGATATGTGTAGACCACCATTTTTGGACCCAACAGATAAAAGCGGAATTTGTCAAAAGCATACACAATTGCGAGCAACTCCTTTTCGGTGGTCGTGTAGTTGAGTTGAGCTTCATTTAAAGTTCTGATGGAGTAGTAAATGGTGTGAAAAATCTTTGCTTTGCGTTGTCCCAAAACTGCACCTACAGCAAAATCACTAGTATCGCACATCACTTCAAATGGAAGGGTCCAGTCTGGTGCTACAATGATGGGGGCGGATACCAACTTCTGTTTTAAGATTTCAAAAGCTTCCTGGCATTCTTTGGTGAAGTTGAAAGGCACATCCTTCTCCAGAAGATTGCAAAGAGGTTTTGTAATTTTGGAAAAGTCTTTGATAAATCTCCTGTAAAAACCTGCATGTCCAAGAAAACTTCGAATACCTTTAACTGATGATGGTGGAGGTAGTTTTTCAATTGTTTCAATCTTTGCTTTGTCTACCTCGATTCCCTTTTGTGAGATCCGGTGTCCAAGAACAATGCCTTCTTGTACCATGAAATGACATTTCTCCCAGTTGAGTACCAGGTTTGTATCTTCGCACCTTTGTAACACTTGTTCCAAATTTTGCAAACAATGATCAAAAGAATCTCCAAATACAGAAAAGTCATCCATGAAAACCTCCATACTCTGCTCCAGCATGTCTGAGAAGATGGCCATCATGCAACGCTGAAATGTGGCAGGGGCATTACATAATCCAAATGGCATCCTGCGGAAAGCAAAAGTACCATAGGGACATGTAAATGTAGTTTTTTCCTGGTCTTCTGGTGTGATGGCAATCTGATTGTACCCTGAATATCCGTCAAGAAAGCAATAGAATTCATGTCCCGCCAATCTGTCTAACATCTGGTCAATGAATGGTAGCGGAAAATGGTCATTTCTCGTGGCTTTATTCAGCTTTCTGTAGTCCATGCATACTCTCCATCCAGTCACCGTTCTTGTTGGGATTAGCTCATTCTTTTCATTGCTAATCACAGTAATTCCTCCTTTCTTTGGTACACACTGCATAGGACTCACCCAACTGCTGTCTGAGATGGGGTAAATGATGCCAGCATCCAACCATTTGATGATTTCTTTCTTCACGACTTCCTTCATGATTGGATTGAGTCTCCGTTGATGCTCCACTGTGGGTTTGTACTCATCGTTCATCAAGATTTTATGCATGCAAAATGATGGACTTATGCCTCGAATGTCTGCTATAGTCCAGCCAATGGATTTCTTGTGCTCTCGTAATACTCTCAACAACTTTTCTTCCTGCTCAAATGTTAGTGAAGAAGAAATAATAACAGGTAATTCAGAAGAGTTTCCAAGAAATGCATACCTGAGATGGCTCAGAAGTAACTTCAGCTCCAACTGTGGTGGTTCTTCAATCGAAGGCTTGATTCGATCTTTCTTTGGCAGTTCCAAACTTTCAACTGGTGGTGTTGCTTTGAATCGGAATGGTTTGTCAAGGTAGTTGATACATTCCAGGATTTCAGCATCTAGCTCGCTGTCAGACATGTTGGTGATGCAAGCTTCAAGTGTATCTGTGGGATTTGGCTCAGTATTTTGAACGATACTATCAACAACATCAACTCTGAAACATTCTTCTTCATTTTCATCGCTCGGGAATTTCATGGCTTTGAAAACATTAAAGATCACTTCTTGGTCCTGCACTTTCATGGTTAGTTCTCCTTTTTGCACATCAATCACAGTTTTACCTGTAGCCAAGAATGGTCTCCCAAGAATGATAGGTATTTCTTTGCCTTCTTCCATGTCAAGGATGATGAAATCTGCTGGGAGAATTAGTTTGTCGACTTTGACCAGCACATCTTCAACAACACCTCTTGGAAATGCGAGTGTTCGGTCAGCAAGTTACAATGAAACTGAGGTATGCATTGCTTCTTCAATCTGCAGTTTCCTGTAAATAGAAAAAGGCATCAAGTTAACACTAGCTCCTAAATCACATAAAGCCTTACCGATGTAATGTTCTCCAATGGTGCATGGAACTGTGAAACTGCCAGGATCTTTCAACTTCGGGGGAAGTTTCCTCTGAATAATGGCGCTGCATTCTTCCGTTAATGCAACTGTTTCGTAGTCTCCCAATCTCCATTTTCGTGAAAGAATGTCTTTCATGAATTTGACATAGCTGGGCATTTCTTCCAAGGCTTCTGCAAATGGGATGTTGATGTGCAGCTTTTTGAAAACCTCCAGGAATCGAGCAAACTGCTTGTCTAGTTTGTTTTTCTGAAGACGCTGAGGAAAATGTGGAGGTGGAGTGATCTGTTCTTTTTCCTTTGCTTCTTTTTCCTTTGCCTCTTTTTCCTCCATCTGTTGTTCAGCTTCTTTTGGAACTTCTTCTTGGGACATCTTGATTCCAACATCTCTGTTGATTTCAGTACCGCTTTTCAAAGTAATGGCTTGACATTGCTCCTTACCTCGGTTCCTTGGATTGGGTTCTATGTTGCTGGGAAGATTACCTGGTGGTCTGTAACTCTGAGCATTGGCCAGTTGTCCGATTTGATTCTCCAGTGCTTTGATGGAAGCTGATTGGCTCTTAAAGATATCATCGTACTTTTTTAACTGAGCCAACACTTCTGCTATTCCTGGTTCATTTGCCTGCTTCTGGCCTTTGTTATGTTGCTGGAATCCAGGTGGTGGATAGTTCTTTTGCCTTGAATTGTTGCTCCATGAAAAATTAGGATGATTCCTCCACCCTGGGTTGTAGGTGTTGGAATATGGATTGTTCCACTGTCTATTGAAATTGTTGACATAATTTACCGTCTCTTCAAGTTGGTTTGGTTCTGGTGCTCCTCCATATGGTGAACTTGTGGATCCAGTGGTAAGAGTCTCCATGAATTTGCATATCTGATCCAGCTTGGTGTTGACTGCTGTATTGGCTCACTTTCATAAATTCCTGCAATTCTTTGGATCATACTCCTTTCTGTTGGCCACAAGGAATTATTGTTGGCCATTTCTTCGATTAGGTCCCAGGCTTGATCTTCTCCTTTTGCCATTAAAGCTCCTCCAGCAGCAGCATCAATTGTGGTTCTCATTATTCCAGAAAGTCCATTATAGAATGTTTGGACTTGAAGCCATTTTGGAATCTCATGGTGAGGACATTTCCGGAGCAAATCTTTATACCTTTCCCAAGCTTCGTAAAGAGTTTCTGAGTCTTGTTGCACAAAGGATGTGATGTCATTCCTCAGTTTTCCAGTTCTGGCTGGTGGAAAGTACTTTGCAAGAAATTTGGTGGCTAAAATATTCCAAGTTGTGATGAAACCTGCTGGTAGTGAATGTAGCCAAGCTTTAGCTCTGTCCTTCAAGGAGTATGGAAAAACACGCAGTCTCATTGCTTCTTCAGCTTCTCGGTTGTAATTGAAAGTGCCGCAAACTTCCAGGAAGTTACTGATGTGGGCATTAGGATCTTCAGTTGCATTCCCCCCGAACTGAACTGACTGCTGAATCATCTGAATGCATGTTTTGATGTCACCCGTATTTGCTGGTAAGGGAGGGAGTACAATGCAAGAAATGAGTATGTCAACCACATGAATGGTTCTGTCTCGAATGGGAATTGGTGGTGCAACCTCCAAAGGTTCAGGTTCCATGTTGACTAAAGCTTCTTGGCCTTCTCGCCTTTCCCTTCTCAACTGTCTGATGGTTCTTTCAATTTCCGGGTCAAGCGGTCGAAGTTCAAAGCTTCTGGTTCGTCTCATGTAGTTTCTGAAAACCTGAAACACAAGAAAACAACGACAATAAGTAAAAAGAAATTAGATATAAGTAAAGGTATCTAACCCCTAAACTAATAGTAAAAGATAAATAAGTCCCCGGCAACAGCGCCAAAAACTTGACCGGTGCTTACACACGCGTATAACGCAAGCGCACGTATCGTTCAAGTAGTATAAAAAGTATCGATCCCACGAGGACTTAATATCTCTTCTATTAATTTTATGAGGTCAAATGATTACTAGTATCTAACAGATTGTTTGATTGATTTGAAAAGGTGACGATTCTAAATTTAAAAATAAGTAAATAAAGTTGTTCGAAAGTAGGTTTAAGAAAATTCAATATTAAAAACTATCTAGGGTTGTGATTTCTTTTAATATCATTTTAAAGATGAAGTGGTTATCTTAAAGTTGGGTAATATATTGATTTATTAACCTGGAACACTAAATTATGTGTAAGCCTCTGTCGATGGTTAGACACAAATACCCAGTTTAACCCAATTGAACCATATGTCTATGTCAACCAAATTATCTGGATTCATTAAGTTTAAGTTCCAATTATGGCTACCCCCGCCCGACAGGTATATTCCTATCCTGTAAGAAAATCTATTAAAGGGTTATCTATCCTCAAGGAAGATCGTGAGCTATTGAGTCTAAGGCTGAAACCTAAAATCCCTATGTCTAGTTCATTTTAGATTTACCAGATCAATTTTATTAATGGCCAGTTAATGAAAAAGCATTAAGATTAAGACTCAATAAATAAATCTTTATATTACCCAAGCTATAATCTAACCCCTTATAAAACAGTGATATTAAAAGTCATCACAACCCCAGATAACTAATTTAGTTACACACACATAACTAGGGCTAGTAAAAACTTGAAAATAAGAGACATAAAGTAAAAATGCGGTAAAGTAAATACTGAAAAGTAAATTACAATAAAATAAAATGCTAAGGTAAAAGGAATTACTTTTACTACTACTAATTTAGATATCTCCTATAAAATAATATATAAACTTGTGATAATATTACCAACCGACCAATCTGGCGGTATCCTGATTAAGTCAAATTAAGTCCAACCAGCCATTAAGGCGGTAATATTTGTCCATAAACCAGCCATAAATGCGGAACCAAAATTAAATTACCAACCGACCAATCTGGCGGTATCCTTGATTAGTCAGGTTTAAACCATATTAAAATTAAATTACTAACCGACCAATATAGCGGTATCATTTTTAAGTAAAATTTTAAATAGTGAATATATATTTTTAAGGGAGATTAATCTAGATAGCAATAATAAAAGCTTTACCTTTTTACCCCATCAAGGGGGAGTTACCTCCTCATTACTTGAAAAATAAAAACTGCAAAAGTAAAGAAAGAAAAGGTTTGTGCGTAAAAGTAAATTGCGAAAAGTAAAAACTGAAAAATAAAGAAAAGAAAGTGCGAAAGCGGAAATTAATTACTGGAAGCTGTAAATAAACAAACAAGATACAATCTTCTTATTTATTCATTAGGAATTTTCAAAGAAGAAAGTATGAATTTTACAAATGAAATGGCTTGGTATTTATAGGCAAAATTTTGCCTCCATCAAATCATCCATCAAATTCTCCACCAAATCCATTATTAATTTCTCCACTAATTACTCCACCAAATCCATAATTGCTCCACTAATTGCTTATCTTGTTTGGTATTGATTTGATAATTTTTATTAACTATTTATTAATTTATATTTTGCTTTGAAAATGATTGATAATGACTTTAATAATTACACATCACACACTTCTGGATGGTTCATCAATTTCGGTCATGAAATCTTCAGAATTCGAAATTATTTTTTCTTTCAAAGTTGTAGATCTTCGAGTCTTCTTTAATCTGGCACTTGAATCAGCTCAATCCGATATCGGAGTGAAAAGTTATGCCCAAAATACGACAGATGCGCAAAAATGGAATTTCCAAAACTGCACCTCGTTAAAACGCCCTTTCAAATTTCCAATCTCCAAAATTAAAATATCAAGTCCAATAATTGCCCTTATTTGACCCATATTTCGTCCTAAATGATTTCATTAAGTCCCAATATTATTTTATCTGCAAAATAAACTAAAATATATCAAAACGTTCATCAAACCCGAGAAACTAAACAAAATATTAAGTAAAAGGGGCGGTAAATATTGATATATTTTCCGCTCATTAGATGTTTCTCTATATTTATTGGGAGGAGTTGTAGTGAGATAAGTTACAAAATAATAAAATAATAATATTTACAAAATAAAGATTAAATAGTTGGGATCATCATAAATTACAATAGACATATTTTAGTGATTTCAAAATCTACCAAAAATATTTTCAATAATTTATAAATATTAAGCAATTATGTGAATTGATATATAATTCGATGTGACGTGGCATGAGTTACGAAAGGAAGAGGAAAGCGCGAGGCAGATGCTGCCATGAGTGTGGATGCCTCGTGCTTGCACGGGGCCACCGGGTTGCTCCTTTCACCGTTTCACCATCAAACTAAGTTCAAAATTCTTGCCTAATTTTTGTCCTCACCACGCGCTATCCTTGGCAGGTGTTGTCACGCTCTAGTAATAGATTTCCGTCAACTCATCCCTTGTTTTTTCTTCCCAATATAAATACAAATGTTGTAAATTAGATGGTCCCTTACACTTTATTTTTTATTCTAACTTATCTCACATTACTTAGGGATAATGATCACATCCTAATCTCTCTCTATAAATAGAAATCAAATCTTGTATAATTGATTCATTCAAAAATCAATAAGAAAAGAAGCATGCAACTTTACAAGGTACTATTTTCTTATATTTCTCTTTTATTTTATAACATGTTATCAGCACGATTATATTATTCTTTTATTTATTATTAGTTTAATAAATTAATAATTTTTATGAGTATGCTATGTGGTTGCCATTAATTTGGATCTTTCACATCAGAAAATAAAAAACTGTATTTTTATTTTTATAATTTATTTTATGATTACTTAATTATTAGACTAGAACATGCAGTTCTATATCAACAAAATAATTATAGAACCCGAAGTTCTATAATTACACTACAATTAAAGAACCTGAAGTTATAATCTCAATCAATTAGACATTAGATTAAAACCTGTAGTTTTAAATCTATCATAGAACCTGAAGTTCTGAATATATAATATAATATTCATGAACTTGAAGTTCTAAATATATGCATGATATTCTTTTTACTTCGCAATTAGTTTTGTATAATATCATTATTATTATGACGTTTATATTTTTCTTTACAATGAACCTTGAAAATGTCAAGTCTCATAAACATGCAAATTCTCGCACTCGAAGTTTCCGGAAGAAACTATCTCTCATGGGTTTTGGATGCTAAAATGCATTTGCGAGCAATGGGTCTCGAAAGTACCATAAGCCAAGGAAATCAAACATCCCTGCAGGATAAATCAAAGGCTATGATCTTTGTTCGTCATCATCTGCATGAGAGCCCGAAAGCTCAATACCTGACAATTGAAGATCCATTGACCTTATGGAATAACCTGAAAGAGAGATATGACCATCAAATGGATATCTTCCTCCATAGAGCAAAATGTGAGTGGAAAAATCTGAGGTTGCAGGACTTCCAAAAGGTTTGAGACTACAACTCTGAGCTGTTTCGCATCACCTCACAGCTGAAATTGTGTGGTGACAATATCACTGAAGAAGACATGCTTAAAAGAACACTCACTACCTTTCATGCATTAAATATGATTCTGCAACAACAACATCAGGAGCGCCGCTTCGGAAAATACTCAGATTTGATATCTTGCCTCCTAGTTGCTGAACAAAACAATGAGCTACTAATGAAAAATCATGAATCACGACCAACTGGATCTAAGCAATTCACATAAGCGAATGCAAATGCACATGCAAATAATGGACATGGTCGGAAAGGTAAAAGAAGACGCGGAGGGCGTGGTTATCGCCCCCGTGGTGGTCATAATAACTCAGGACAATAAAACAAAAAGGATTGACAACACCAGAAGTAGAATGTCTATAAAAAAGATAATAAAGAATATTGTGCAGAAAAGAAATCTACAAAAAATGATAATGATCAAATTTGTTATCAATGTGGAGGAAATAGACATTGGTCATGTATATGTCGTGCAGATGACCATTTAGTAGATCTATACAAAGCATACAAGAAAATGAAAGGAAAAGAGATTGAAGTTAACTTTATCGATGACTCGGATCCAGTAGATCTCACTAATCTTGATGTCTCTGATTTATTCGAGGATCCATAGGGAATGATTGATCACCTGATTGGCGATGGAAATGTCCATCGTGACTAAACTTTAAATTTTATCTTTATTTTATAAATGGTTTAGGAATATTGAATTTTATTTAGCATTTTATTGAAGTTTTATTTGAACAATTTTTATCACATCCGATGTACTTTATTTCATAACTTTTACTTGATTTCTAACATGAACTTTGCTTACAAGGATATGGATCCTACAAATAAATTATCTATCCTGGAAAATAAATGTGGGGATGTATGCTTGGCTGATAGTGTCACCACACACACTATCATTCGAGATAGAAAATATATTGGAAGTACAATTACGTGAATGAAAGATAAACATTATATCTGGTCATGTAGACATAATTGAAAGCTTTGGAAGAACCATAATCTTATTAGCAAGTGGAACAAAATTATACATTGAAAATGCTCTATATTCAGGCAGGTTCAGTAGAAATCTGCTAAGTTTCAAAGATATTCGCATAAATGGGTATCATATTGAAACTTTAGATGAAAACAAAATAGAATATATATGTATTACCAAAAATATCTCAGGTAAGAAATATATATTGGAAAAATTTCCGGCTTTCTCATATGGATTGTATTATACAATCATAAATGCAATAGAAAGTCATGTAGTGATGAACAAGAAGTTAAATAATCCAAAGATGTTTATGTTATGGCATAATCGTCTTGGTCATCCAGGAGCTACGATGATGCGTAGAATAATTGAAAATTCTAATAGGCGTAAATTAAAGAACCAGAACATTATATTGATTTGTGAGATCAATTGCACCGCTTGCTCAAAAGGAAAACTTGTGATACGCCCGTCTCCATCTAAGATTGCCCTTGAATCCCCATCATTCTTACAAAGGATTCAATGAGACATTTGTGGACCAATTCATCCATAAAGTGGACATTTCCGTTACTTTTATGGTTTTGATTGATGCATGTGCATGGTGGTCACATGTTTGCTTGTTATCCACACGTAACATTACATTTGCCAAGCTATTTGCCCTGATGATTAGATTAAAGGCACAATTATCAGATTATCCAATCAAAACCATACGATTAGATTATGCTGGTGAATTTACATCCAAGACATTTGATGACTACTGTACATCAGTTGGAATCGATGTTGAACATCCAGTTCTACATGTACATACACAAAATGGATTGGCAGAATCATTGATCAAGCGAATTCAGGTAATTGCACGAACTTTGTTATTACAATCTCATTTACCAATTTATACATGGGGTCATGCTATACTGCATGCGGCTGCATTAATTTTCCTTAGACCCACAATTTATCATCAATATTCTCCAATACAACTTGTTCTTGGTCTCCAACAAGATATTTCCCATCTACGCACTTTTGGTTGTGCTGTATATGTTCCAATTTCACCCTCACAACGCACAAAGATTGGACCTCAATGTCGTTTGGGGATATATATTGGATTTAATTCACCGTCCATTATTAGATATTTGGAACCCTTAATGGGTGATATATTTACCGCACGTTTCGCGGATTGTCAATTTGATGAGATAATTTTTTCACCATTAGGAGAAAAGAAATAGCCTCCAGAAGCTATGTATGAACTTTCTTGGAAAGTTTCTACCATGTCTCACTTAGATTCTCGCACTAGCCAATGTGAAAATGAAGTGCGGAGGATAATCCATTTGCACCAAATTGTAAATCAATTACCAGATGCATTTATAGATGCTGCAAAAGTAACCAAGTCTTATATACCAGATGCTGATACACCAGCCCGGGTGGTTGTTCCTGTTGAACAATCTAGTGTAAAAGCAGCTAATGAATCATCTATTGCACATCAGAAACGTGGTAGACCACTTGGTTCTAAATATAATATTTCCCGAAAGAGGAAAATGAGAGATATAGATCCTATTGAAAATAATGTTCGAGCAATGACTATACCCACATCTTCTCAATCACCAGTTCCAGAAGAACTGATAGTCCCTGAAGAAATACTAGCCTCTGAAGAGGTTCAAAATTCCCAAAATGAGTAAAAATATACAAATTATACTTATACAAGAGAACTGTGGGATAGAAAAGAAATAGTCATCGGTAATGTGTTTTCATATACAGTAGCTACTGAAATTACAAATGATTTTGAACCTTAAATTGACGATGAATATAGACAAAGAAATGATTGGCCTAAATGGAAAGAAGCAATTCAAGCATAATTGACTTCTTTACCCAAACGTGATGTATTTGGAATCATAGTCCAGACACCTAAAGATGTCAAACCCGTTGGTTACAAATGGGTGTTTGTACGAAAACGTAATGAACATAATGAAATCATTAGATATAAAGCGCAACTAGTTGCACAAGGTTTCTCGCAGAGACCAGATATTTACTATGGGGATACATATTCTCCTGTGATTGATGCCATTACGTTTCGATTCTTAATCAGTTTGGTAGTCTCTGAAAGGCTAGACATGCGTCTTATAGACGTAGTGACATCATACCTTTATGGCTCACTTGACACTGATATATACATGAAAATCCCCGAAGGATTAAAAATGCCCGAAGCATATAAATCAAATGATTGTAAACTGTGTTCAATCAAGTTACAACAATCTTTATACGGATTGAAACAATCTGGACGCATGTGGTATAATCGTTTGAGTGCATATTTGATGAAATAATGATATATAAATGATCATATCTGCACATGCGTATTTATTAGAAAGTCTGAAACTGGATTTGCCATTATAACAGTAAATATCGATGATATGAACTTAATTGGAACTCCTGAAGACCTTCTAAAAACTACTGAATATTTGAAAAGATAATTTGAGATGAAAGACTTGGGGAAAACGAAATATTATCTTGGCTTGCAGATCGAACATAAAACTAACAGAGTGTTTATCCATCAGTCTGCATATATTGAAAAAATTCTCAAACGTTTTAACATGGATAATGCTCATCCATTAAGTACTCCCATGGTAGTCCAATCTTTTGATCCTAAAAGGGATCAATTTTGTCTTAAAGAATATAATGAAGAGATACTTGGTCCTGAAGTATCATATCTTAGTGCAATTGGTGTCTTGCCATATTTAGCTCAATGCACCAGATCGGATATTGCATTCTCGGTTAATTTATTGGCAAGATTTAGTTCTGCGCCAACTCGACGACATTGGAATGACGTCAAACATATCTTTCGTTATCTTCATGGGACTAAAGACTTGGGTTTGTTTTATTCAAATGGGCTAACGCAAAATCTAGGCATTGTTGGTTATGCTGATGCATGATATCTCTCTGACCCTCACAAAGCACGTTCACATACATGATATATTTTTACCTACAATAACACAACAATCTCATGGCGATCTACAAAGCAGCCTTTTGTTGCTACATCCTCCAATCACTCAGAGATACTTGCACTACATGAAGCAAGCATAGAATGTATATGGTTAAGATCACTTATTCATCACATTCAGAGCACATGTAATTTAAATTCTGTCACATATATTCCAACAGTTATATATGAATATAACGTTGCATGTATGGTACAAATTAGAGGATGGTACATCAATGGAGACAAAATCAAGCATATATCACATAAATTCTTCTATACTTATGAGCTACATCAGAGTAAACAAATTGATGTCAAGCAAATACGTTCAAATGATAACTTCGCAAACCTATTTACTAAAGCTTTACCGACATCAACATTTGAGAAGCTTGTATATAGCATTGGCATGCGCCAACTTAGCAAATTATCTTGATGATATCTTTGAGGGGGAAGTATTCCATCAGATGAGCATTTCATCAGGAGGAGCATAATCATTGACATTAAGATATATCGTTGGATAAAAGCGCATTGTACTTTTTTTCCTTCGATCAGATTTTTTTTGTCCCACTGGGTTTTACTGGCAAGGTTATTAATGAGGTAATATAAGGTCGATTATTGTAAAATTAAAGTGATGGGTTCCAAGGGGGAGTGTTGTAAATTAGATGATCTCTTACACTTTATTTTCTATTCTAGCTTATCCCACATTGCTTATGGATAATGATCACATCTTAACATCTCTCTATAAATAGAAAATAAAACTTGTATAATTGATTCATTCAAAAATCAATATGAAAATAAGCTTGCAGCTTTACAAATTACTATTTTCTTCTATTTCTCTCTTATTTTATAACAAAAACAATATTTATTAATATAAAAATTATGAAGGTAAATAGAATAATAGGAAGGCCTAAAAATTTTTTTATAGGATGTTTTGTGATTAATTTGATATTTTTAAATAGATTCATTGAGCATCAATAGTTAGTAATTACATTCCATGTAATGGGCGAAAAAGAAAAATCTAATGGCCCATTTGATTTGAAAAGGCAAAAAGGTGTTTGGTGATAGTCAGCCCAATTTCAGGGTGGGCCTCGGCCTTTTACCAAGCGTAAATGTCCACTGTCTACACACACGCTCTCTACTAGATATCGTAAACGGGCCAGGCCCACTGTGAGCGTGGCAGTATCAATATAACCCATCGTGAACCTGGCTCGTCAGTGGGCATGTGCTGAGCTTGGGGATCCAGAGACGGCCCAAAATTTTTGTTTAGTTATCTCATTATTTTAATCATGTTAAAACTATAATAAATTTTTTAAAGGTATTTTTTTTGTTAATTAGGATTTTAAAAAATAAAATGGCGTGAATAAAGTTTGTTAAAGAATAACTTTTACGAGTATGTAATAAGATATGTCACTGCTATTTGCTAGTTAAGTAATTTTAATTGAAGAGGGAATTCATGAGTGTTTTTAAAAGGGTATTAACAGTACCATTACTAAAAATTGAAAGATGACAAGGGAGATAATTTGCTTCTACTTAATAAAATATAAACCGTTGATAGTTAAAGCATATGTAGCAGAAGATTTAGCTCATTATTATATCTAAATTTTGCTCTAATAGCGCATGCTTTTTTATTTTTTAAAATTATTTTAATTCGGGATTTTTTTTTTTTTTTACAGTTATTGTTTTTGAAATTGTTTCGACTAATTTTTTTAAAGATCAACTTTTTGTGGTAATTGATATAGTAACACTATAAGAAAACGATCTTTTAGTATCCCCAAATGTTGACGTTAAAAAATATCAACATCAACGCTAAAGGTTTTCACATCGAAAAGACACGACACAGGAAGTGGATACCAAAGGATGGTCGATGAAATATTTTAGCGTCGCTGTAGAATAAACAATGCTAAAAATATTTGTGCCTTCATTTTTTATCGCTGAAAACGATATTAGACGACACATGAATTAACAATTTCGTATCGCATAAATCAAGCGACGCTAAAGATCTAAGGCTTTTGTCTTGTCGACGCCAAATTAGGAGGTTTGGTGACAATAAATAATATTAATTATTTTTAAAAAATAATATATTATTAAAATAAATTAAAATAATATATATATATATATATATATATTAAAAAAACATTGATAATATTTATTTTAAAAAATAAATTATTATTATTATTATTATTATATATATAATAAAATTCTTATTACATACAAAATTTTTTAAACATTAATTAAAAAAAATCATTTAGAACGATCGGTGGGGGACATTGATACGTCTGTCGGGCCTGCATGAATTGTGGAGGTTGATCCTGCAACACTGCTTTGAGCGAACGATCTCTCCACAAGTGTCCGTAATTGGGTCATTTCTAGATCGTTCTCTCTATTCTCATCCTTCAGCCGGCTCAGCCCGTCTGAAGTCAGCTTCAATTGCTCCATTAAGACAATGAACTTCTTTGATGAACCAGACAATCGAGAAGTAGCCACGAGATGGTGTTCTGGAACACTTGACGTGAAAGCTCCTCATAAGCCAACAACTGACTGCCCTGCGTGAGGCTCTGTGTCTGGATGTTCAACATGCGTTCATATACTATAAGATTATGTGTTAGTGGAAAATATTTAAATTTTACATAATTTATGTAATTAAACACTTATATAGCACTATCGGACGACATCGTTCACCTAACCTTTACTTGGAGTGTTGTGGGTGAGTTGGAAAAAATTCGACATCGAGAAGGTGTAACATCCCCAGTCCGGGAGATGTTACCGGCATTGGATATACTGTACTAGCCCCATAAGCCTATGACTTTGTTGACTACTATTCATTTACCGATACTCCTTTCTTTAATTAAGTATATATATAGCGTATATGTGGAACCGTAGCCCAAACTTGCAACTTAACATACTAACTCAAATCCAATAACTGTATATATAAAGACATATGTTTATACAAAGACTACACATAACTCAAATATTAATATAAGGCCTTTATTCGACTCTGACTGACTCCAACTGGACTCTTATTCCTTAATTTAGACTGGTGGACTCCACAGTCAAATGACTGCAACAGTATCCGTCCTCCCGAGCGCGTCATTTGAGAAACTTGCAACCACATAAAACTGGGAGTGGGGGGGTAGATCGCTATTCGATCTAAGTGAGTGGACGAAAAATAAAAAAAATACTGAAATAAAATCATTTGGTTCTAAAATCAAGGTTTCAATAAAATAACTTATAGGAAAACTTTCTTTTTGAACTTCGCTTGAAACCTCTTTAGTAAAACTTCTCTTCTAAAATCTGTTTTTGAAAGTCTGGCTTCTGAAAACTATTTCTGATCTCCGATTTTCTGAAAACTGTTTACTGAAAATCTGATATTTGTAAACTGCTATGTATCTGAAAACTTTGACGTATGTGGGCGTTACGTATCGCCGTCCCCCATACTCCTAACTGGAGCTAGCAGTGAAAATCCATGACTTTGGGGCATTACGTATCGCCGTCCCCCAAAACATGCCACTATTGTCCCTGAAACTGGTGGTCTTGGGGCGTTACGTATCACCGTCCCCCAAGCCACAAACTAGAACTGGGGGTGCGAATATATGTTACCCTCCAAGCTCTGAAACTAAGGTCTAGGGGCGTTACGTATCGTCGTCCCCCTAGCCCTGATCTAGGATCTGGGGGCGTTACGTATCGTCGTCCCCCAGTCCTCTACATGTGCACATGTTCTCTGTTTGTCAATTCCATCTCTGTATAAGTTACATACTGGGGTAGGTTTTTCCCCCATGCCCTGAAAAAACCTAAAACTCATGCTTTAAATCTCAAAACTATATCAAACATTTTCTGAAAATATTTCTTTCTTAATTAAAACTCAAATCATAACTATTTATGAAATGACTGTAATAATAAAGCATTCTAACGCCTTAAAGCGTGAAAGAAAATCTGATATCAAAACTTAATAAAGAAAACTAGTTTGAGAAAAGAGGGCCACTCACAGTTAGGAAATCTGTTTGGTATCACTCGTTTGCTGAGAAAACTCCAGTTCCTACGATGATCTACATTGGATAGACTGGATTAGAAACGAATTAAGGAACGTACTACGGAATCAGGCTAAAATTTACTTATTCTAGTAAGCGCTACCACTTTAAGGTATAATTCACATATCATGATATACCACGAACATATGAGTTGATATGGGACTTATAGGGTAGCCCCTAACGCATTTGGGTAAAACTGGGGTGGCTTAAAATTGATTCGGGTAGAATTTTGATCACGCGTCGCGACGCGAATCAACCAGAAGCAGATCTCTCAAAATTTCCCAGAACGCGTCGCGACGTATGGTGATTCTGTAGGGGTTTTGGCGCGGGGGCAGCTGAAGCTCGCGGTTCAAGTGAAATTATAATATTAAAACTTTTTAAATTACCGAATAATTTATTCAATATCCAATATGAATAATTCATTCATATTTCACTTAAATATATTTATTCGATATCAAATAACGACATAAATAGTTAAGAAACATCGCGAAACTTTTATGAAAATATTTTTCCGCAAAATGGCATAAAATGTGTTTTTGACTGAACCGACTACCCAATACACATGAAGGCTGCCTATGTCAGCCCCAATAGTATTAGGGCAGTTCATGGGCTGCCTGAACAGTGACAAATTCACTGTTTGGGCAGCCGTCACCCGGTTGGCTCAAAAGTCACCCGATAACGCCGTTTTTCACCGTTTTCGCTTATTTCAACTCCGAAATAATTTTCGGCAATTATTCCAATACCCAAAACACATCCAATACATTCAAATGACATCATTTTTCATCACAAACAACCCCGTATTCCAGATATGATTTTGCAACAAAAATTATCAATTTTTCATGCTTTAATCCAACTTTTTCAACATTAACCAAATTAATCACAACACCAATTCAAGTCACCACAAATGAACCACCCAAGAAAAATTCTAGGCATTAAAAGAGTGGTCATAACACTTTAGAATGACAACATATCATCAAATGATTAAATTGGACTAATATTACAATAATATCATCCAAATCAACTTCACACATGCACCATGCCTTCAATTCCATCATCCAAATCTAAAACACCCAAATTCACAAGAAAATAAGAAACCCTAGAGTCTATCTAGAAGATCAAGAACAATAAACATGCTTTCAAGCTTAGAGATATTGAGTATTACCTCTAATTCTCCAATTTCCTAAAGCTTTTTTCTTGATTTTCTTGATTTTCTTTGTTGAATCATCAAACAAATTTGTAAGTGTTTAGGAGTGTATATTCGGCTATGGAGGAAGAATAATTAAGAAAATAAAATTTTCCAATTTAAAACATGATGACCGACTTTTAAGGGCAAATTGGTCATTTTTTGCAATTTAATTTAATTAAATATAATAAGCTTTATTTTGACAAATCAAATTTGCACACTTAAAGCTTAATAAAATCATGCCATTTGTAACCAATAATAATTAGCCATATAACATAACAATTATGAAATATATATATTATTAATCATTTAAATATTTAACATTTAAATATCTAAATAATTAATTAATATAATTATTATTATATATGTATTTTTATTTACATTAAATAACAAATACATATATTATTGGCATGTGTCAAAGTCTCATTTGACACTTAATTAATGTGTGTCTAATCAAATTATGTATCAAATACAAATACACAATAATTACGATTGACCAAAATCCTTTAAAGCATGTGTTTTCATTTAACCGATTAAACGATTCGAATTAACTCATTTAATCCGATGAAGTATTATGAATAATCTGTATTATTCATAACGCGTTGCCCAAGTACTCAACGAGTACACTTCATATTGTGGGACTCTCTAAGTTTAGGTTTATCTGTCACGAAATCCAATTTCGTGTCCATAATTCACCCACTCATGAATTATGACGACCACCGATAATCTCGCTAAACTATGCAAGTCGAGGTCATTGCATACGTATAATCCATTTGTCGTAGGTTATCCATATTATACCTGGGATATAGATAAAAACGTCAAATCCTTTCGGTATAATATAGTCGACTATCAAATTAACGATCTCTAAATAACACTCAGAACTGATTTCCGAAGTTATACCACGACCATGGATTTACTAGATCGCAAACACGTGCAGGATGCCTATGCCCTGTACACAGGACTGACAGATTCTATCTTGATACGCACATGATATCTTGAGCATCAGTCCACACCTAACGAACAGACGGAGGTCTGATCTAAATAGATCGCTGACGTGACAGCCATCAAAGTGTGGATGATAACTCATATATCCACAGTGGTATCTCAAGTCAAATGACCACTATGCTCGCTTAACTCGAGAAGATTACTATTGACGTTGGTGTACCATCTATTAGGAAATCTTTAGTGAGTCGTTAAATGTTTATCAAATAAATACCTACATGTCTATACGAGTCTCCCGAGACTCATGGTTCATTGGGACAAACCATCGGACCAAGTCACGATATACGACATGTATTGGTCTCAACGTTTTTTGCTAACCGACCCGTGTTAGTAAATCTTGACCAGAAACTTTATTTAAGGACATACAACTTATAGTGACGCTTCCCAATGTCAATTACAAACTACGTTGTAACTGCGCACTACATTGTAAATGTTATAGTCTTTGTCTAATATACACGTATCACTAAATCAAATTTAGTTTCTATCTAATCATAATTAGATATATAATCGCAATTAGATCGAATATGTATATAAAAGACAAGAGGTGCTACCATTAAATAAGTAATATTATGGAAATAAGAATTGTTCGTATTTATGAGTCGTACATAAATACGATCCGGATTGGCACTCTGAGCACCAACCCTAACAATTTCTCACACTTGCTCTAGTGCCAATCCACGGTATCATATACACATCTCAATGTGTATCACATACTCATGGCCCTCAAGAGCTCACCTAGCACTCAAGAGGTAGGCAACAACAAGTAAGCTCGCTTTAATAAATTGAGTCTGTCCAACAAACCCAATTGTTTTCCTTAGCCAACATCATTCATATTTTTATAGAACCCAAGTTCTACATAAATATGACTCAGATGTGATATCAATATTATGCTATAGCTACTAAGTTGTCTATGTATTTAGGGATCAAATCCAAATACAATGCAGACAACCACAAACACAATACTAATATCAAAAACTTCTAATCTATAAGGTCACTATGCAACTTCATAAGTTACAACTAATTCCACTAACATAGTAGAATCATATGTGACACTCCCACTGCATCTTTTCTGACTTTATATGACATAAACCATATAATGTCATAATTAGTTTCAAAACTAATCTGACCCTAATGGTTGCAGACTATATTCTCCATGAATAAGAAACTTGTTCTTAATATCTCAAGGATAATAAAGAACATATTTCAAGACACATCCTATGGTCTACAACATATCAAAATAACTCGTAACAATTACAATTAAATTTATATCTTCAATCACACATAATATAGTATTCATTATGCTATCATCATATGATGCATCAGATTGACCAGACATTCTAATCAATTTCTCTTTCGACAAAGGAATCATCCTTTAAAAAATATTAATACTATATAAAAGAGACACACTAATTGTCAAACAGTTATACTAACTGTCATACAGATAGTTTTAATGTGTCCTTTATTAGATCATATCTAATGCACGACTAATGAGAGTTTCTCACAAGTCTCTTAGTTTTATATTATATATGAAACTTTATATCAAATATAACAGAGACTACTCCAACTACTTTCACGGAGAAAAGAAGACTTAGGTAAATCTTTTACCTCACAAACATTTCATTATTACATTAATAATGATAATGTCGTTAGGATATATAATACTAGAAAGAAATTTGTATGCTCCCACTGACCCTATTATCAAATATGTATTCTCTATGCTTTGATAAAATCAGACAATATGACTATATCAAAATTAGAGAACACAGATTTTCGGAAAACTTATCTGAGTCTACAATAGGCTCTATAAGCTAGTATATCAAACTGTGATCTTAGCAGAATACAAACTCTAGGGCCATTCTAGAATAAACTCTTCAAACAAAGAAACCGCAACAGATCTCTTATTCGAAGAAACATTCAAGAACGCCACTTTGCATTCTTTAGCCAAAATACATAATTTAATATCAACATTAACCAAAAAATCTTAATTTATTCAATTAGTGCTACTAGAGACAAGTTTTCTCAAAATTTACAATAGATCACTGCGTATAACTTTTCTCACTGTCATACTTTAAAGATCAAACTTTTATCAAGCTCACTTTGCTTTTGCTGCGCAAACAATTTACATATTTTATGAACGATTCATAACGAAAGCTTAATCAAGTTCAAAACTTGATCGTAGTAAGCTACGAATAATTTTATATCTATGGTCTAACTTTCGAAATCGATATCAAATATCGCTTCCACTATAAGTTATTGGATAATTTTCTTCAATAAGAAAATAATAGAACCATTAAGTATCAAATACTTAGCAAATGATTCTGACATCCTATTAAACTTATATGGAAGTTGACAAAAGGGTATTTTCATCTTATTAATTACTTAGTTCCATTTATAGCTTATCATTCTCACATTTGACTTCAATAAGTCAAGTTTTTTCTTCAATCGTTAACATCCGATGTTACACACCAAGTAATAAAACAATTTTATTATCGGGATCGTAGAAAAGATATTCTATCAAATAGAATATAATATTCTATCAAATATAATATAATATTCTATTAAATAGAATAAATGATAAACTTTTACTTGTACCTCCGATGCGCAAGTACTTTTAATTATATAACCATAATACAAAAGAAAGATTCAAATCTCAAACCTTTTAAGATTCGAATTTTCTACTTATACATATCATATACGTAATTGTAGAAACTAACGGAACAATAATTAAAAGGATGAATTAGTGTAACTGGAGTATAACTCCAAGAGTATTGAAACTAATTCGGTAACACTCAATATCAAACGAATCAAATCATATAAGATTCGATTTCTCCCACTGACCAATTCCATCACGATGAAATCGTAGAAGAATGATATTGAGTAAGAATCACATTCATCAAGTAACTTTAGAACTAATTACCATAAATTCATATGTTTGATCTTATCAAACATCTTTGAAAAATTCAAAGACTCGCGATGAATTTTAAAAATATAGTTTTCAACACTTCAAATAGAATATTTTTGAACCATTCAAAATATTCTATTTGCGTTTCATCAGAAACATATTGAAATTCTCGAACCATTCAAGACGTTCAATATATATTCTTTTAGAAACATGTAATCAAGTCATGACAATTCATTAACTAAGTTACGAAGTAAAGAAAACTATCCATGACAATTTACAATTCATTAAACTACATACTTCCAAAGTATTAGTTTAATAAATCTGTGGTCCGATGACAATCATTGGTTAAATGAATTTAATCAGTTCCTGAATACAATATTCATTAAATGGATGAGGATATATGGTGTGATCTCGTATCAGACCATCATTTACCACACGGAATAAGCATTTAATGCTTATGTGATAAAATCTCATAAAGCATTGTTCTAAGTTATTTAGTTAACTGAATATATTTCTTAATGTTTATCTTTTCATCAATGACACTACCAATCATATTAAAATATGTAACAATTGTTTATAAAGAACAAGTAATTATCCAATAGTCGTAAGTTCTGATATCAAATATCAAATATAAAAACAACCATTAAACATTATTTTAATTAACTAGACGGGAGATCTGGTATCCAATACCTACAGTTGTCGTATTGTGAGAATCAATATTCTCTATACACAACTATACACATCTCCTTTCTTTAGCTTTATAATTTGCCTTCAATTATTCACAACAATTGCAAATAATTGATTAGCAAACTGTGTCAAACACGTGACTTCTAAAAGTCACTGAAGCCAAGAAACGTCATTATAAGATAAACAAAATACCTAATGCAGTCAAGAATCTCGAGACATGAACTAATTCACGTCTATTCTTACCGCATAAGAAACTATTCTTTCTAGATAATTATATCCTAAAATAGATATCTATTTAGATTACCTATCGTGACTTAGCAACTAAGTCACTAACCATCTTGATTTTCAAGAAAATCGGAACAACAGTTCCCTATGGTTTTGACTAATCTAACAATATCAAAGTCTAGTAATATTCTAGAACCTATTCTAGAAGTGCGCAACCAAAAGTGAAGTCAGAAAACATATTCAAGTAATATCCATATAGTGGATTAGAAGTATAAATTCTATTAATAATATAGAATAAAGGAAAACAAAAGTAGCAATTTCCATAAAAAAAATTACACACTGCTTTAGTTATAGATTTTTAACCCAGCAGTGTCTCCCACTACTTTACGTAATACCGTAATCCCCAACGGAAAATGAGAATTCAATAATTAAATCGAATTCCATATTGAGAGTAGGATCCCATGAATATATTTCGACTCACAGCTTTAGCACGATCTCGCCTAAATATATTCATTAGGTAGACAACTCATTGTCAATCACTCACCAGTGACTCCTGATTTTGGTCATGACCGTTTCTCGTTATGACAGTTTTGGCACGTTCACAAGGAGGCGTATCAAGGTTTCACTTGCCAATGACAAATTCAAACTACCGATATAGTCCTGACAGCTTTGGCACGTTCAGGATTTCCACTTTCACTTGAATTTGTCTAGTATCAAATATACATCCGGCATGGATAAAATTATATCAACTACACACTCACTGCTTTGGCATGATCTCAGATGCAGCCATAGAAAGATACCCATAAATCGTATTGACAAGACGAACCAAGAAACATGCATCCAATACATGTCACTTTAATACCTTATTTAAGCGGGGATATTCCTCAATGAAGTTTTTCTCTACATCAAATACAGAATATAATATAGATCATTTTCTAAACAATTCAATTCTACCTTTAGAAAACATAACTTAACTTAACTATTAAATTTCCGTTACGTTTCCCGTTAGCGTAGAACCGAAAAGTCAAGAAACATATAGATTACGTGCATGTGCAAACATCAAATTGGATTATATATCATATATCAAGCATGATTGATGTAATGGATGAAGAATCAGACTTGCTCTGATACCATTTTTGTTGGAGTTTTGGGCAAAGGGCGCGGCAGAAGCGTTGTTCGGGCGAAATCGTAATTTTAAAATTTTTTAAATTACCGAATGAATTATTCAATATCCAATATGAATAATTCATTCATATTTCACCTAAACATATTTATTCGATATCAAATAACGACATAAATAACTAAGAAACGTCGCGAAACTTTTACGAAAATATTTTTTCGTAAAATGGCATAAAACGCGTTTTTGACCGAACCGACTACCCAATACACTTGAGGGATGCCCAGGTCAGCCCCAATAGTAGTAGGACAGTTCATGGGCTGCCCGAACAGTGAAAAATTCACTGTTTGGGCAGCCGTCACTCGGTTGGCTCAAAAGTCACCCGATAATGCCGTTTTTCACAGTTTTCGCTTATTTCAACTCCGAAATAATTTCCAACAATTATTCCAACACCCAAAACATATCCAAAACATTCAAATGACATCATTTTTCATCACAAACAACCCAGTTTTCCAGATCTGATTTTACAACAAAAATTATCATTTTTTCATGCTTTAATCCAACTTTTTCAACATTAATCTAATTAATCACAACACCAATTCAAGTCACCACAAATGAACCCACCAAGAACAATTCTAGGCATTACAAGAGTGGTAATAACACTCTATAATGGTAACATATCATCAAATGATTAAATTGGACTAATATTACAATAATATCATCCAAATCAACTTCACACATGCACCATGCCTTCAATTCCATCATCCAAATTTAAAACACCCAAATTCACAAGAAAATAAGAAACCCTAGAGTCTATCTAGAAGATAAAGAACAATAAACATGCTTTCAAGCTTAGGGATATTGAGTATTACCTCTAATTCTCCAATTTCCTAAAGCTTTTTTCTTGATTTTCTTGATTTTCTTTGTTGAATCATCAAACAAATTTGTGAGTGTTTTGGAGGAGTATATTTTCGGCTATGGAGGAAGAATAATGAAGAAAACAAAATTTTCCAATTTAAAACATGATGACCGACTTTGAAAGGCAAATGGTCAATTTTACAATTAAATTAAATTAAATATAATAAGCTTTAATTTGACAAATCAAATTTCACACTTAAAGCTTAATAAAATCATACCATTTGTAACCAATAATAATTAGCCATATAACATAACAATTATGAAATATATATATATATATATATTATTTAATCATTAAATATTTAACATTTAAATATCTAAATAATTAATTAATATAATAATTATTATATATGTATTTTTATTTACATTAAATAAAAAATACATATATTAATGGCATGTGTCAAAGTCTCATTTGACACTTAATTAATGTGTATCTAATCAAATTATGTATCAAATACAAATACACAATAATTACGATTGACCAAAATCCTTTAAAGCATGTGTTTTCGTTTAACCGATTAAACGATTCGAATTAACTCATTTAATCCGATGAAGTATTATGAATAATCTGTATTATTCATAACACATTGCCCAAGTGCTCAACAAGTACACTTCATATTGTGGGGCTCTCTAAGTTTAGGTTTATCCGTCACGAAATCTAATTTCGTGACGGATAATTCACCTACTCATGAATTATGACGACCATGGATAATCTCGCTAAACTATGCAAGTCGAGATCATTGCATACGTATAATCCATCTGTCACAGGCTATCCATATTATACCTGGGATATAGATAAAAATTTCAAATCCTTTCGGTATAATATAATCGACTTTCAAATTGACGATCTCTAAATTGACACTCGGAACTGATTTCCGAAGTTATACCACAGCCATGGATTTACTAAATCGCAAACACGTGCATGATGCATATGCCATGTACACAGGACTGACGAATTCTATCTTGATACGCACATGATATCATGAGCATCAGTCCACACCCAACGAACAGACGAAGGTCTGATCTAAATAGATCACTGACTTGACTGCCATCAAAGTGTGGAGGATAACTCATATATCCATAGTGGTATCTCAAGTCAAAGGACCACTATACTTACTTAACTCAAGAAGATTACTATTGATGTTGGTGTACCATCTATTAGGAAATCTTCAGTGAGTCGTTCAATGTTTATCAAATAAACACCTACATGTCTATACGAGTCTCCCGAGACTCATGGTTCATTGGGATAAACCGTCGGACCAAGTTACGATATACGACATATACTGATCTCATCGCTTTTTGCTAACCAACCTGTGTTAGTAAATCTTGACCATAAACTTTATTTAAGGACATACAACTTATAGTGACGCTTCCCAATGTCAATTACAAATTACGTTGTAACTGCGCACTACATTGTAAATCCTAGGGTCTTTGTCTAATATACACGTATCAATAAATCAGATTTAGTTTCAATATAATCATAATTAATTATCTAATCGCAATTAGATCGAATATGTATATAAAAGATAAGAGGTGCTACTATTAAATAAGTAATATTATGGGAGAATGAATTGTTCGTATTTATTAGTATGACATAAATACGATCCGGATTGGCACTTTGAGCACCAACCCTAACAGCTTGTACTAAAAACATTACTTCTGGGTGATTTCTTAATGGTCTCTCCTCAATTAGCTAAAGCTTCAAGCTTAAGGACGTGCATATTGATACTTAAGTCGTATTCTTTGTTATTAACATCGACGCTGGTAACTTGATCCTGAGTAAAGCTTATATTCTTTTGTACTTTGCTTCCATTGTTACTAAAAATCTAGTTACGGTGTTCCACCATAACTTATTTTCTATATCCTAGTGCCGCCAAGGATGGTTACTTGAACACATATCATTTTACTGAACTGTGAGGATTCAACTACTATAAGAATTGCAACTTTGTAGTAATTTACCTCCTCGATTCTGTACTACGCTATAAATATACTAAAACACCATTTATCCGTGATCTAAACTGATATTAAGAAATTTTATTGTTTTATTCTTCTATTTTTGCTTCCAAACCTTGTGCCTGCTGACCTTTTCATTTACTCTCCTGCTCTGTTCTGTAACTAAAACTTCTACGATCTATATCCCTTTCTCCTTACCCAAAAGTTGTCATTTCTTACATATCTCTAGTCATGTTTAACGCTGCTCTCTTACATCTTTAATACCGTTTAACTAGTATTTCCTCTCTCCATCGCTTCTTCTAGATAACTTTTCTTCTAAATCTCTCACTTAGAACTATTTCCTCCTTTTTTCTATTCTTGTACTATATCTAAAAAAATTTATTCCCATCTCTTTCAACTACGCATTCTTGCTTCTGTGAATGTTTTAAGACGAACTTCGAAGCCTAACTTCTTTGTTACTGTATAATGAGAGTTGGGAGGGTGGGAACTTATTTTGAGGCTTTTCTGTTTATGGTGATATGGTGGCACATGTTCGTTATCTATGAGTTTAAGACTCTCGTGTATACATGTCTAGTGTCTTTTCCTATACTATGGTACTACTACTAAAACTGTCTGGTTTACCTTTATCCACTTTACTCCTGATCATATTCAACAAATATCTTTCTGCTTCTTCTGTGAAATCCTTCTAAAACCATGCTCTTTAGCAACTTCTTCGTACTATCTCCGCTCTCATTCCTATTCAACCTCTATTGTCTAACCCTCAGGATTAGTCATTTTCCTCCTCTGAGTGCTTCCGTACTCTCTTTGCTATTATTCATTAAGAAACTTGTTTCGTTACAAAGATTTCTTCCTCGTCTTAGTTCCTTAAATTTCTTACTCTTATGAGTTTCTGAATATTCCACATATTTTGATTTCTTAAAACATCTCCTACAAAATCTTCGGTTCATGTGCTACTCTTACCTAGTCCTTCTACTCAACACCATACAATTATTTGTAAGTTGTTTGCTATATTCTTAAGGTTTATTCTTCATGGTCTCTTCTTACCTCTAAGTCTTTACTTCTTCTTAAGGACCTATTATATCCCCTCTTGTTATTCTTCCTATAATTCCTATATTTTGTTCGGCTCATCTTGATTTCAGACTATTCTATCTCATGTTTCTTATCTATGCTCTGTTTAACTTATCAACTTGACTGTCTAGCCATCTCATTATTGGTCTGATCTGTTTATTGCTCTTCTTTACTGATTCTTATCTTTACTAGACTCTAGGTTGAGGGGTAAGCATAAATGTATTCTATAGGGATCATGTGGTACACATTCTGTTTGACACTTAAACTTGGTGATGATCTGGTTGGATGTTTATATGCTTACTAGAATCGAGGTTTCTTGAAGGAAGGGTTGTCATTCATTCTACAGAAACTTGATCGACTACACCATGTCTTAGGGTCTTACTAAATTTCATTGTTACTTCTAACATCATTTTTACCATTTGTATCTCCTATTTCTTTGCTATACGTCTCGCTACTAAGACCTACAGTAGTTCATTCTTCTGTCTGCTTCTTAGATCTCCACTTCATGTTCTTGCTATAATCCTTGATTTGGTCACTCTATTCTATTGTCCATGCCGGTACTCTTGTCACTCCCTAAATATCTCCAACGTCATAGGTCTGTTCTTATTTTCTTCTACGGATTCATACTGACTTGGGCTTATCTGTGGGTTCTACGACATTTGGTATATCTTGTGGACTCCTACTAGTCTTGCAAACCTTATGCTGACGTGTCTAAATATTTGAGTTATTCTGGGTTCTCTTCTTCATATCTTCTGAGACTTCCTAAATTCTTTTCTTGGTTATCTACCTTACATGGTCTTTCTGTTGGGGTTTTGGGCGAAGGTCACGACGGAAGCGCTGTTCGGGCGAAATCGTAATTTTAAAATTTTAAATTACCGAATAAATTATTCAATATCCAATATGAATAATTTATTCATATTTCACCTAAAGACACTTATTCGATATCAAATAACGACATAAATAAGGTAGAAACTTTGCGAAACTTTTACGAAAACATTTTTCTGCAAATTTAGCAAAATAGTTTTTTGACCGAACCGACCACCCAACACTTATGGGGACTGCCCAGGTCAGCTCCAATAGTGTTAGGGCAGTTTATGGGCTGCCCGAACAGTAACAAATTCACTGTTTGGGCAGCCATCACCCGGTTGGCTCAAAAATCACCCGGTAACGCCGTTTTTCACCGTTTTCGCTTATTTCAACTCCAAAATAATTTCTGGCAATTGTTCCAACACCCAAAACACATCCAATACATTTATATGACATCATTTTAATCACCAAAATAGAATCAATTCCAGATCTGAACCAGAACAGAAAAATGCCAATTGTCATGCTTGAAATCCAATTTTTCAAGATTAATCCAATTAATCAAAACACCAATCAAAGTCACCACACATGAAGCACCCAAGAATAATTCTAGGCATTAAAAGAGTGGTCATAACACTCTCAAATGGCAACATGTCATCTAATGATCAATTTGAACAATAATTACACTAATATCATCCAAATAACTTCACACATGCACCAACACTTCTAATTACATCCACCAAAACCAAAAGCCCCAACTTTCACAAAAAAATGAACCCTAGAACTATTCTAACAATTCAAGAAAATATGAAACTAATTTCCAAGCTTAGGGTTGTAGAAGATTACCTTTAATCCCTTGATTTCCTAAGATTTTTCTTGAATTTTCCTTTATTTTCTTCATGATTTGATCAAACAAACCCTAGGGCTTTTTCTGTCTCAAGTTTCGGTTATGGAGGTTATAATAAGGAAGATGAAAATTTTTTAACTTTAAAAAATCCAAGCCGACTTTAAGGGGTAGTTTTGGCATTTCCAAAATTTGATCCAATCAAATTACATTAAACTTTATATTATCAAATCATATTTGCACAAATAAAGTTTAATTAAATCATGCCATGTGTCACCAATAATAATTAAACACATTTCATAACATTTATGAAATATGGATATTATTTAACTATTCAAATAATTAATAATTAAATATTTAAATAAATAATTAATATAATTATTATTATATATGTATTTTTATTTACAATAAATAAAAAATACATATATTTATGGCATGTGTCAAAATCTCATTTGACGATTAATTAATGCGTATCTAATCAAATTATGTATCAAATAAAAATACACAATAATTACTATTGGCCAAAATCCCCTAATGCATGTGTTATCATTTAACCGATTAAACGATTCGAATTAACTCATTTAATCCGATGAAGTATTATGAATAATCTGTATTATTCATAAAGCGTTGCCCAAGTACTCAACAAGTACATTTCATATTGTGGGACTCTCTAAGTTTAGGTTTATCCGTCACGAAATCCAATTTTGTGTCCATAATTCACCCACTCATGAATTATGACGACCACAGATAATCTTGTTGGACAGTTATGACCCATAGCGTCACTATTTGTACAGATCATGGTGTTGTTGTACAAATTAACTATGTGACAAAGGAAATTGCTCTTTTATCATTTGTGATTAGATCACCAAGATGTATAAATGATGAAAGGTCCATATGATTAGTTCCTGGATTAAGATGATATGAGACAGTATCAATCCACGAAGGTTTAACCATTAAATATCCCTAGTCAGAGTATTATCGAGATTGGACATCGATAATGCGGAAAAAACTAGTATTACACTTGTGTGCGTTGTGAGGGCATAACTGCATAGTTCTCATATATTGGGTATAAGATACTCATGCAAGTGTAGTAGGAGGTTGTGTTTTACCGATGGTACGGAAAACAGCTTCGCTCTGGATAGACCCCTCGGAATTCCATTGGTAGTATGACTATGTGTCTATGGAAGTCCGAATCAGGGTAGGTGTATTGGTCTTAACCTGAGACTTGCACCGCTAATACTTGCGACAATCAATATACTTTGGTTTTGGTCGTCCAGGGCTTTAACAGGTTCTGTGTACGCCTTTTCTGGGTATATTGAGAATCGTAGTGTATTGGGTGTGATGTCGAGATGGAAGTATCACTCCAGTCATAGTGGAGATGATGATCACGTAGGATACAGAACTGGTTCTCTTATGTACTGCAGTCATCGGGATAAAATGACTAGGTAATGTTTATCCGATTATAGAGAATAGTTACCAGAGATCAGATATGTGCTTCGTACGGGGCAGACACATTTCCAGCCCCAGGCCTTGCACGTGGCATCCGATACTGGATCGAAATACTCAATACTACGTAACTACGCCTGATATAGATCACATATTCCTGTAAGGATATTTCAGGAGAATTGGGTAGGCATGGCGCTTTGCTAGAAGCCAACATTGTCTTGTAAATCGGTAAAAACGTAGTACTATGTACGTACGTGTTTGGATAGTCCGACGACTGGATTTACTGCCAACATATCCGGGGATCTCATGGGTCGCTTCCCGAAGATTCACCGATGACGTATGACTCGCACTTTATTAATCTGGGATTAATTATGATGAGAGAGAAAATTAATCTGGGATTAATTACGGAGATATTTTATCTGGGATAAAATATCATTTAAAGAGAGAAAACGATTAATTTGGAATTAATCGATAAAATAATATATTCAATATATTATACGAAATTGGATTTCGACGCAGAATTAAAATTAGATTTTAATTCGGGCGAACGAGTTAATTTAGAATTAATTCGTTAGCGACGTGAATAGTGATTTTGCTTGGCATAATTATTTAATTACAACGCAACGGAAAATTCGTTAATTTGGAATTAGCGAACCTGAGCCCGAGAGTGTTTGCGGGTGCACTCGCATTGCGAATAATGTGCGGCCCACAAGTCAAATCAAGCGTCAAATCACTAGTCAATCAATTGATGTGATGTCTAGTCACTTTGAGCGATATGACAACTTGTCATTGTAATTGATGGTGGTAGTTGGCAAAGCTTTAATGCTTTGACTTTTTGGTAGCAAAAAATTGGTATTAGTTTTTTGAAAATCAATTACCATTTTTTGGCAACAACCAACACATCTCTCTCTCTCACTATTCTCTTCTTCTCTCACGCCCAAGGGGCTGATTTCCTCTTTTGTTTTCTACCAAACTGCCGAGAATGAAGAGGAGTGCAAGGGTGATTTTTGTGGAAAAATTTACCAAGTGCTAGCACACATTCGGGGTGTTGCGAAGGTGATAGGGAACCGCACTTGTGAGCTTGGAATCACAACACAAAAGCTTGGAGCTTGGAGGACCAAGATGGCCGAATTTTTGGAACTTCAAAATAGCCCACTGCCGAGCCTTGGAGGAGAAAAGCTTGAAGTTTTGCTGTTCCTCGCATCGCTCAACCGATCATTGTGAGTATTTCGCACCTCTTTGATGTATTCGTATATTGTTTCATTGCTTGAAAACGATCTCGGTTAGACCGTGGAAACTGAACAATGGTATGAGAGCCAATATTGAGCATGAAACTTTTTAGGGTTAAAATTGGGTAAAATCAATTTGAGCATGATTTAATGAAATTGTTTGATTGAGTATGCTTGAATGATGTTTAATTGAAGTTGGATTGGATCAATTTCATGAAAATTTGATTGGATCAATTTTTGCCCAAATCTATGGCTTGGCCGAGAGTTATATAGTGCCCTAAGTCTTGGTAATTTTTGTTTTGTTGATCATTGGATGACTTGAAACGATTGGGAAATGTTGATTTGAAATTAATTGGATTGAATTTTGAATTGGACATCAAAACCCCATGATTGCCGAGACATATAGCATGGTAAATGGGTTTGATTTTTGATTAAAATGTGTTGGACATGTTTTGATGATAATGAGCATCAATTAATTGTGTAAATTGATGTTTTAGAAATGTTAATTTGGGTGATTAATTATGGCATTACACTTTGAGTAATTAAATTGTGAAATTGGAATTTTGGAATTTAATTATGTTGGGCCAAATTTGGAATTGGGCTTGTAAAGTTGTAATTGGGCTAATTGGGCTTGGTTGTACCAAGATTGGTTTAGGCAAATTGGTTGGATCCAATTGGGCCCAAAACCATATCCATAAAGTCCAATTATGACTAATGGACCTTAATATATTAATTGGGCCTAATGGGCCTAAATTGGTTTCTAGGCAAATAAGGGTGATTCCTTAAATGGGCTTTGGTAATTGGGTTTGACCCATGTTGGCCAAAAGTCCATGCCTTAAGAAATTAATTAAAAGCCCATTGGACTTTAAATTAAATTAACATTTGATGTTAATCGGGCTTTGAGACCCGTAACGATTAGATTTGGAATCTAAGTCGTAAGAGTTCATTAATAAAGTGTAACATTTAATTTGGAATTAAATAAGTGAGTTAGTATTAAATACAAATTAAATTGGATTTAATGTTGTAGTTTAATTTAATTCAAGAATTCGTACTTTGAGTACTTATTCGCAAAAATGAGTTTGACTCGAGCAAAATCAAATCGTTGTTTGAACATTGGATGGTCATTAATATCAGATTAATTAATTGGATTAGATTGATTGATAACATGCTTGTGTGAATACATGGTTGCGATGCATGAATAATGTATATCGGATGGATATTAGATGGGTGGGGTAATTTTGGAAATGTTGTAATAAATTTAGAATTTATTAATTGGACCTGCGTGTCCAGCCTATTACCTCTTTGACTCTATGTATTTCTCTTCTCACATATTCCCCTCAATGTAAATGAGGTTTCTTTAGAAGTGTTATGTAACGGGTAGAAGTAATACTTGTGCTAGTGGGAGAGATGAAATGGAGAGATTTGCTATAGGAACAATGTGTTAAGTATCCATCCGCATATCATTATTATTTTATTTATATGCGCCTTATTATGTATTTAGAATGCATGTTTAAGGGTGTATGATGATGAGACCTTAACAAAGATAATAAATTGGTTTCCAATTGCACGCGAAAGACCCTTAACATCATATTAAGCGTTTTTCCTTCCATTGAGTGATTCTTACTCAAGATCTAAGACTGGTGACCGGCGTAAACACACACGTATAACGCAAGCGCACGTATCGTTCAAGTAGTATAAAAATATCGATCCCACGAGGACTTAATATCAAAACTATTAATTTTATGAGGTCAAATGATTACTAGTATCTAACAGGTTGATTGATTGATTTGAAATGATGACGATTCTAAATTTAAAAACAAGTAAATAAAATTGTCGAAAATAGGTTTTAAGAAAATTCAATTTAAAGATGAAGTGGTTATCTTAAAGTTGGGTAATATATTGATTTATTAACCTGGAACACTAAATTATGTGTAAGCCTCTGTCGATGGTCAGACTCAAATACCCAGTTTAACCCAATTGAACCATATGTCTATGTCAACCAAATTATCTGGATTCATTAAGTTTAAGTTCCAATTATGGCTACCCCCGCCCGACAGGTATATTCCTATCCTGTAAGGAAATATATTAAAGGGTTATCTATCCTCAAGGAAGATCGTGGGCTATTGAGTCTAAGGCTGAAACCTAAAATCCCTATGTCTAGTTCATTTTAGATTTACCAAATCAATTTTATTAATGGCCAGTTAATGAAAAAGCATTAAGATTAAGACTCAATAAATAAATCTTTATATTACCCAAGCTATAATTTAACCCCTTATAAAACGGGGATATTAAAAGTCATCACAACCCCAAATAACTAATTTAGTTACAACACATAACTAGGGCTAGTAAAAACTTGAAAATAAAAGACATAAAAAATACGGTAAAGTAAATACTGAAAAGTAAATTACAATAAAATAAAATGCTAAGGCAAAATGAATTACTTTTACTACTATTAATTTAGATATCTCCCATAAAATAATATATAAACTTGTGATTCTTTTTCCAACCAGCCATATAGGCGGTAACCTGATTAAGTCAAATTAAGTCCAACCAGCCATAAAGGCGGAACCAAAATTAAATTACCAACCGACCAATCTGGCGGTATCCTTTATTAGTCAGGTTTAACCAGATTAAAATGAATTACCACCGACCATCTGGCGGTATCCTTTTTAAGTCAATATTTTAAATAGTGAATATATTATTTTTAAGGGAGATTAATCTAAATAGTAACAGTAAAAGAATTACCTTTCACCATAGCTGGGGGAGTTACCTCCTCATGGTAATTAATAAAAACTGTAAAAAGTAAAAAGTAAAAATTAAATTACTATATTAACAAAACGTAATTAAAATAAATTACAAAACTAAAAAAACTAAAAAACTAAAAATTAAAAGAAAGTAGAGAGATAAACTCTCTCTTTAGATATAATATAAGAGAGAGAGTGGTGCACTGAATTCTGAAATCTCGAGCTCAAATTATAGGCCTCGGTAGGCTTCCAGCGTCGCGACGCCAGGGCCCTCAGCGTCGCTACGCCAGCTTTTGTCGACGTGGCAAGCTCTGGTTCGTCGGTTTGAAGATTTTGGATAAGCTGATAAGGTGACACGTGGCGCGGTGGTTGGGCTTCAATTATTGTGACACGTGGCGGATTCTGATTGGTCGCTGAGATTATTATCCGCCACGTGTCAGATAAGGATTAGATACGCAATGATTGATGCTGACGTGGCGCTGACGTGGAGGTGACGTGGCGGTGACGTGGCGACACGTGGGAAAGAGACTTCGGCACCGTATGATGCTGACACGTGGCACTTCCTGATTGGCTGATGATGATGTGGCACGACACGTGGCAATGTTGACTTGCTGACGTGGCTGATGACATGGAGACACGTAGGATGCCACGTGGCGATGATGACGGTCGGCACCGTAGGATGCTGACACGTGGCACGGCGCATGTTAGCAGATCAGCTGTGATGGTGACACGTGTCACGGCGCATTTTAGCAAAGTCAAACTTTTCTCAGATTCTGATTTGTGGACCCGGCGCACATTAGCACTGTTCGGCGCATTTTAGGCGTCGCGACGCGGAGGTCTTGGCGTCGCGACGCTGACAATTTACTGAAATGTCCTTTTTGCCCAATTTTCACTGTTTTGGCCCAAATCACCTCCAGAATGTCCTGAAACTTTATTTATCTACAAAATAACACAAAACACATCAAAACGTTCACAAAACTCAAGAAACTATACAAAATCGTAGGTTAAAAGAGTGAGAAATAGTGATATAAATACCACTCATCACACCCCCAAACCTAACATTTTGCTAATCCTCGAGCAAAACATAGAGTAAAATAACATAAATAAATTAACTAAGCCACTTTCGTAGGGATCACGGTTGCATTTAGCATATGCAACAAGCCTTTAAACCCCTAGGTGTCCCTAGTGGACGAGTTGTAGTCTCGTGAGGGTTTACAGCAATGATACCCACAAACATTTTACAAAAGTAAAAATGTATTAAAACTAATGCACACAAAAGCAAAAAGACAAGAGAAAAGAGAATAAAGATGTTAGTGACTAATCAGGTGAAACTTCTACTCCAAGTTACTAGTTGTTTTGTTTTATTCTAAATTACTGAATAAGTAAATTCTCCGATTATTTTTACCATTCTTCATATACACATCCAACAAGATATTAATCAACTCATTTTTGCCCACAACAGTCATAAGTGCAGTTGATAAGAGAGTAATATTTTTGTCCTAAAGTTCTATCAGATTTCACACCTTTTGGTAGCAATGGAATAATTTTTCTGATTTTTCTGATTTTTTCTTTGATTTTTTTTTCTATTTTTTATTTTTATACAATATCTTCCATCTATGTAACGAGTGTTGGGTCGGTGGCTCCCAAACTAGTTGGCTTTAGGGCACCAGGTGTTAAGACACCCCTACGGACTTAATTACTCAGATTTCAGATATATATATTTTTGCAGCATCTTTGATCCATGTAGCGAGCTTTGGGCCAGTGACTCCCAAACCAGTTGGTTTTAGGGCACTAGGTGTTAAAACACCCTTACAGACTTAATAACTCGGATCTCAGACGTTTTTTTTTTTTACTCCATTGCTTTTTGAGATGTTTCCTCTAATTAAACTAGAGCACTGAATATTACAAACTTTTCAATTTTAGCTCATGTCCGTATGTTACTATATATGTTGATAATATCTGTCAACTAAGCATATGAATATCCATTTTAGTCCGTTTTATGGAGAATTTACAAATTAAATAATTCAAAATGAAATAAACAAAAATTAACTTGTTTCAAAAATGGTCTTAGATACGTCTCAGGAGTGGAAACTCCTTACTCAGCTATCTCTTACCAATTTCACATTTTTAGTCAAAATAAAAAATACAAAAACACAAAAAATTTTTGTAATTTTTTGAAAATTTTTCAATTTTTTTGTATTTTTCGAAAAATTTTGGCCTAAAATTAAAAACAACATACAAACTAAAAACAAGGTATTAATCAACTAATTCCCTCCCCCAAACCTAAATGAGACATTGTCCCCAATGTCTTAAACAATAAAAGGAGAGTTAAGAAGGTCGTACCTGGTTAGCTGAAAATCTACAGGAAATTTAAAGGTTAAGATCCAGATTAATCCGACGCCTCTTACCACGATCGTCCTCGGACCAATTTATCTTTGAAAGGATAGGGTCAACTTGTGGTTCATAGGATATGAGTTGGTCTATTAGATCCGGAGCAGTTCTGGCAGTGAAGAGGAGTTCTTTCACAGGTTTTGACACGAACCCATTTCTCTGAGCATCATCAAGAAACACACAAAGAAAATCATAAATTCCATCAATATTAAACAGTCCAAGCGGTTTCTGTTTATGTTCAGGTTCGCCCAAGATAGAACTATAAAAATTTCCTCCAATGTGCCCAAGCCACCTAGCAAAGCAATAAAAGCATCAGCACAGTTAATCATTTCTACCAAAGGTTCAGACATACCTGGCACGATCAGTTCCTCTCCGTTTGATGATCCAATAAGATTTGCCTCTGCCAAAGGTTTTGGGATGATTCCCAAAACATGACTGCCTCCTTCCTGTACGGCCTTTGAAACTATCCCCATAAGTCCGAGATTGCCTCCGCCATATATTAAGTGCATATTCCTTGCTTCTAAGACTCGACCCAATTCATGTGCTGCCTCTACGTATTGTGGTTTAGTTCCAACACTACTACCGCAAAACACACAGATGTTTTCAACTCGTCTTCTTGAAGTGGCTTCCATTTTTTATGTATTTCTTTTTCAAATCAGGATGCCTTCAAAAGTGCAACGATGGGCTGAATTTATAGTACCTGAAAAGGGTGAGTAAAAATAGCACAAGTATCTTCCAGAGGACGATTAGTAGCGAAATAATATCGTGATAGTCAAAAAGGTCTGGATCCTGTCGGAGAAAATTAAAATAAAACAACAAAAAAAATCACAATTATTAAGAAAATACAAAGAGATATAATATTTACAAGAAAAGTAACGGCTTGATTGACGTCTATGCGTCAGGGACAAGCTTCCCATCCAATTTTCTTATAAATTGGCAAACAGGGTCTTTTTGAGTCAGATTCCCAAGACTTAATTGTTGTCTTTCTTTTTGAAATTGTGCATATAACATGCGAATTTCATGATACACACATCCACTGGGATGCGTCTCAAGAGTTTTAGATATGTCATCCAAAGACTCCTTACTCAAGCCATCCCTAATGAAGTTAATCTTATCTTCGCGGTTATCAGACACCATTCCTAAAGAACGACAACGAGTATTACAAAATATGCGAGCACATTTATAACAAACACACATTCTTTTGGCTCTTCTCTTTTTAGCATATGTGCTCTTTCCTAAACCAGGCAGATGTGAAATAAAAGAGTCAGAAGACTCACCTGCCAATTGGACCCGTGCTTCAATTAACCAACGAATGTCAGTAGGAATACCTTTGATCATCAGTAATCTCATTCGTTCTAAGCGAGCTTTGTAAACTTTCATCAGAGATTTTTGAGGGAGAGAAGGAAATTGCTTGTGAAGATTTGCGAGAGCGTCTTCGATCTTGAAATGACTAAACCTGCAAAAATTAAACACACAAAAATAAAACACACCAAATCACAATATATACACAAATTGCATGGGTTGCCTCCCTGCTAGCTCTAAGTTTAAAGTCGTCAGCCAGACTTGGCTTCTCGAACGTTAAGCTGGATCTGAAAGTGTAACACTTTCTTTTTGTCGCCCAAATGATTCTCCCCAGTAGTGCTTGACACGCTTGTTTTTAACCTTGAAAGTTTTGTTAGCGTCAGGATCATGTATCTCAACGGCTCTTTTTGGTAAAACTTTGGTGATCACAAATGGACCTGACCACCGTGATTTTGTCTTCCATGGGAAGAATTTCACCGTTGATTTGTTTAACAGTACCTTTTGCCCTGGTTCCAGTTGTATGCGCACTAACTTCTCATCATGTCTTTTCTTGCCCTTTTCTTTGTACAATTTGGCATCATCAAAAGGCTGATTGTGAAATTCCTCCAATTCTTTGAGCTGGTGTAATTTTTTCTCTTCTGTTGCTTGTAGTGCAAGAATTGGCTTCTTCAGTACAAAAGACGCTTTATCTTTAGGCTCCACAGGCAATTGACATGTTTTAAGTTTGTCAGTAGAACTTTGCATTGCATTATAGTTCTGAATGGTACTGTGTATCACATTGAGTTTAAACATTCCCCATTCTTTTCATCATCTGGGAAATTCATGGCCTTGAAAACATTAAATGTTACTTCTTGGTCCTGTACCCTCATGGTTAGTTCTCATTTTTGTACATCAATAATGGTTCGACCTGTAGCCAAGAATAGTCTCCCAAGGATGATTGGCACGTCTGCGTCTTCAACCATATCAAGGACAATAAAATCTGCTGGGAAAATGAATTTTTCAACCTTGACCAGTACATCCTCAACTACGCCTCTTGGAAATACGAGCGTTCTATCAGCAAGTTGTAGAGAGACTGAAGTTGGCATTATTTCTCCAATCTGTAATTTCCTGAAAATAGAGAAAGACATCAAGTTAACACTCGCACCTAAATCACACAAAGCCTTACCAAAGTTATGTTCTCCTATGACGCAAGGAACATTGAAACTGCCAGGATCTTTCAACTTTGGGGGAAGTTTCCTCTGAATGATGGCACTGCATTCTTTTGTTAATGCTACTGTCTTGTAATCTCCCAATCTCCGTGCAGGCATTGCATTTTTGCATATTAGCCCGATGATGAGTCTCGTATGGAGACACTACCTTTTTAGTTGTGAAAGCCGCGGGAAACGGACGTTGGAATTGTAAAGTTGGGAATTAGTATTTTGTCAGATTTAACTCGCTTGTTTCGCTTCGGGTTAGCTTGTTGGACCTCTGTTTTAAAACACACCAAACCCATTAAATCACATCCAAAAATAATTAAAATATTTAAAACACATCTCACAAATTAAATAATTAAAATATTTAAAATACATGTCACAAATTAAATTAAAACAACTTAAATTAAATTAAAACACACGCCACAAATTAAAACACCTTCCTAAATTAAAATTAAATCCATTTCCTAAAATACATAAATCACTTCCCCAAATTATAAGATTTTCCATATCACATTTTAATTAAAAGATATCTCCCAATTAACACACAAATCATATTCCTTCTCCAACAAGGTAAACCCATCCTCTTGCATATAAAAAGAACCATTCACCCCCTTTACCAAACCCTGGCTGGCTGGCTCACTCTCACGGTAAAAAAAACTAAAAAAAATAAACCCTAAAGGACATCACTCTCTCGGCACAAACAACACCTCTCCTTCAGCCTTCATCCAGCCTCCAGCGTGGCTCCATTCACTAAATAAACCCTTCAACCGCCACAAATTGAAGACATCCATTACAAGCCACACTCGCCACCTAGCCCTTACTGCCCACTCAATCAAAGCACAACCTGCACGCACAAACTGAACACAGCCCACACTCACAAACGCCATAGCCTTCCACACAATTGCCCAATTCAGCGCAACTAGCCACATGCCCCTTCCACAAGCATTGTCACTCACCTTGCCACTTTGCGCACAAGACTTGCACCCACGTACACAAACCATTCAACGCCTAAAATCCCTCAAAACACGCTAAAAACAGCCCTAAACACTGCCCCAAAGTGCCGCAAATCAGCCCCCACACACAGCCCCTCAATTCACGCCTAAACCGAGCCTAAAACATTCATTTCACTGCACTAAACTGCCGCACCTTACTGCCCCTGACCTGATCAGTTTAGCTGCGATTTTAACCCATAAAACAAAAACCCTAAAATCACTCCAAAAACTGCACCAAAAACTAAACGCCCAGCAGTTCCCCATAAAAGCCCTTAAAACGCAAGCTAAATAGCCTTCAAAATCACCCAAAACAGTCCCCTAAATCACCAAAACAGCGACCTGAAACGTAGCAGCGAAACAGCAGCGAAACGGACCAAAAACAACAGCCCGAACATCAAAACAACGAGGAAAGACGTTGAGGTATCAAACCAGAAAAGTAGCGGATCATTCACCCTTCCAACGGACGTGTAACGCCCTTTCTTGAGACGACAAAAGAGGTTAGACCTGAGGGCACATTTTTACTTATCTTCTTTCGTTTTGTTTTATTTACTTTAAAATATTATTTCATGAGAGTCGTTGAGGCATGATGTGATTGTTGGATGAGCGGGATATGTGTTCCCTTTTGTGGTATATCAGATGGAAACCCGGACATAAATTTCATAGCCGATTCCGAATGGACGATAGTATGATCTGCACTCTGGATACAATGCCACGTACCACTTAAGATACACATATCTCGTCTCATTCAAATTTGTGTTTGAGCATGTTGTAGTTTATAGGTCGTTTATTTATTATTTAAAGCATGATTTAGTTTAGTTTTGTTATTTAATTTCAAAGCATGATTATGTTATTTAGGTATGTTGTTTCTTTATTCTTTATGCATGATGTTTAGTTTAGTTTATGTTTAAATGATTATTTACTCGTTTTGTTAGTTTATTATGCTCAATGTGTTATATTGCGTGTTTGCCGTTTAAAGATTTACTTTCGAGCATGCAAACTTAGATTAGGAGTTATTTAGATGAAAGCATGTTAGATCTAAGTACCCTTGAGCATGATTATTGAGTAGACTTGGTTGATTCATTGCACAAATTATATCATCACAAGTGACATAAGTAAGGGACCATTCCGAACCCAACGGTTTGAGGTCTTCCCTTGCGAGGGGTGAGTGCGGCCTTAAATCTTTGTCCCGGTTCACACCGGGTGGCGAATCCATGTTATTTCATACTCCCAACTAGGCCGCGAGCCTAGAACAGCGTCGTCAAGTTCTGTGTCTTACAGTTTGGCGACTCCACTGGGGATTTATAGAGAATTGGCCCCGAAATCATGTCTTGTGATGTGTATAATTTGTGCTTTAATTAATCGTTTCTATAGTGATTTGAAAATGGTGTAATCAAAGGCATTGTTAAGGCTAGGTAATGGTTCGATGTCTTCCTTCACTCACTACCTTTTTATAAGGAAAGCTGTGAAGACACCGAGATAATCATTACTTGTAGCTCGTCGTGACAGACTAGTTTGGAGGACTCGTTGTTTATTCCTGACACCAAGCGATAAGAGCCTAAGGGGCTTGGGTACTTAAGAGAGCCTCGCTCCACCCTCCCTCTGGGGAATCTACAACGGGAAATCCATTCGACAGTTAGTCACACACCGTAACTCGTTGGCACGTACCGTAAGGTATAAAAAAGGTGCGCTCACTTGGTCGCTTGAACCCTTGAGTGGGGAGTCCTAGTTGTGGGTAATCCTTCGTCAAACGAGAGCCTTTGTCCACACTCCCGTAAACCCACATGTGAACCGTAGTTGTATGACCTATTAGGGCCACCCTTTATGCTTTTGATAACCCCATGCATATTATGTCTCATGCATCCCATGCATCTCATGCATACATGCATCATGTTAACCCTCGTGTCTTAAAAACCATCATAGATATCCGTTGGGTTAGAAAAAAAGAAAGACTTGTCAAAGAAGAGTTTAACAAACATTGACATCGGGAAAAAGGAAGCCAAGAAACAGAGAACCTTACGGCAAGGATAGAAAGACCATGGTGGGTCCAAAAAAAAATAAAAGAAAAAAAAATTGTTGTTTGTTTTTAGTCCTTCATAGTTAGACATAAGTCCGATGATGAAATTGATTGTTTTAGGATGAAATCTTAGAAACGATAAACTCTTGATGTGCTTTTATCTGATACTTTAAGTGATTGATCTATGTTAGACTCTCGGCACTTCACTATAGGTTCTTGGCGGTGAAAACCTGAGTAATTAGCAAAATGACTAGTTGAAGAAATTGTAGGTCGGTGAATGACCGTTTGCTTAGATGTCTATCTTGATTTGCTTATGTTATGATGTGTGGTTGGTTGAAAATGAAAGAAAAGTCTCTAAAGAAAAGAATTGAACCACCTATAACCGATAAGCGTGAAGCTACCCATGAGCGAGTATTAGGACCACCATGAGGAGAAATGCTACCTTAAAGGGTAGGTGTGTGAAAAAGAAAAGAAAAAAAAAGGGAAAAAAAGAAGAAAAAAAATGTTCAAAATGAAAGAAAAAAAAAAGAGAGACTAAAGAAAGATAAAACCATACAAATTGAGCACAGAAAAGCAACTGCAGGCATAATTGAGACATCTAGGTTGGTTTGACCCATCGATCCCGATTTTTGAAACGAAATCATTGAGTTGGCTTACTTAAGGATCAAGTTGTGAAGGAACTTTTGCACACACACACTTTGAGTCTGGCATAGATCATTTATTCAAAGACTTGGATTTGAGTTGCATTGAGTGTTTTGAAGGTTCTCTGGTTTCAATACTGGGCATTCTTTGAGGACGATAATATGTGTAGCTATTGGGACTATTTCATAGCATGTGATATAGCATGATTATATGGAAGGCCCCACCATGTGGTTCATCTTGACCAAGTACAAACAGCGGAGAGCAGAAAGCTAAATAAAGAGTGGGGGCGACCAGTCTACCACCTCGCGAATGAAGGACGTAATGGGAACTTGAGCTATGAGACAAAAGAAAACTGAGCAATCACCAGAAGAGAATCGACAGAAAAAAACCGTAAGCAGACCCAGCGGGCAACCAAAAACAATTGAAAGCAAGAAGCACCGAAGAGCACAAGGAAGACCTAACCCAGCGGAATAGGAAATTCATTCATTCATGTATGCATGCATACACGTAACATATTTTGCATTCTTTTTGTGTTTGTTTTGTTTTGTATTCACAAGTTTCAAAGAAGAAAAAATAGAAAGCGACAAAGACAAGCCAACCAGAATCAGCAACATATGAGTAGTAGTTTTGGGGATGAGTCCCAGGGTTGAGGCCCATATCAGTATCAGTTTTGGGGCGAGGCCCACACCAGTATCAGTCTGAGGGTGAGGCCCATATTAGTGTCTGTATGGGGGCGAGGCCCACATTAGTTTCAGTTTGGGGTCGAGGCCCATATCAGTATTCGTTTGGGGATGAGTCTCGGGGTTGAGGCCCACATCAGTATCAGTTTGGGGCGAGGCCCACATCAGTTTCAGTTTGGGGTCGAGGCCCATATCAGTATTCGTTTGGGGATGAGTCCCAGGGTTGAGGCCCACATCAGTATCAGTTTTGGGGCAAGGCCCACATCAGTTTCAGTATGAGGGCGAGGCCCACATCAGTATCAGTTTGGGGTGAGGCCCACATCAGTATCAACTCAGGGTCGAGGCCCACTTTATCAGCAGTTTAGGGAATGAATCACAGGGGGCGAAGCCCATATTGTCAGCAGCATCGGGAATGAATCTTAGGGCCGAGGCCCACGTTGTCAGAATTTGGAATGAACCTAGGGAATGAATCCCAGGGTCGAGGCCCACATCAGCAGAGATTTGGAATGAATCCAGGGAAGGAATCCCAGGGCCGAGGCCCACATCGTCAGAATTTGGAATGAATCCAGGGAATGAATCCCAGGGCCGAGGCCCACATCAGAAGAGTTTAGGAATGAATCGAGGGAATGAATCCCAGGGCCGATGCCCATATTACGAGAATTTGGAATGAATCCAGGGAATGAATCCCAGGGCCGAGGCCCACATCAGCAAAGATTTGGAATGAATCCAGGAATGAATCCCAGGGCCGAAGCCCACGTCGCCAGAATTTGGAATGAATCCAGGAAATGAATCCCAGGGCCGAGGCCCACGTCGTCAGAATTTGGAATGAATCCCACGGCCGAGGCCCACATCAGCATCAGTAAGGGGCGAGGCCCATATCAGCATCAGTATCAGCATTGCCGGGTATGGCATTCTGGGGGCGAGGCCCACATTACATCAGATCAGTTTCTGCCGGGTATGGCATTCTGGGGGCGAGGCCCACATTAGCATCAATATCAGCATTGCCGGGTATGGCATTCTGGGGGCGAGGCCCACATTACATAAGATTAGTTTCTGCCGGGTATGGCATTCTGGGGGCGAGGCCCACATTACATCAGATCAGTTTAGTCCGGGAATGGACACGCCGAGAATGGCACGCCGGGAATGGCACTCCAAGAATGGAGCACAGTTCAAGAATGAACAAGCCGAGAATGGAACTCCAAGAATGGAGCACGATTCGAGAATGAACAAGCCGAGAATGGCACTCCGAGAATGGAGCACAGTTCTAGAATGAGCAAGCCGAGAATGACACTCCAATAATGGAGCACAGTTCGAGAATGAACGAGCCGAGAATGGCACTCCAAGAATGGAGCACAGTTCGAGAATGAACAAGACGAGAATGGCATAAACACAGCAACTGCAACGCCCTAGGTACGGGGTTTAGCACGCCGAGAATGGCACAACCGCGACGCCCTAGGTACGGGGTTAGTATTCAGACCACAGCGAAGCCCTAGGTACGGGGTTAGCATGCCAGGTACGGCATGTGGACTACTCAGACTACTGCGACACCCTAGGTACGGGGTTAGCATTCAGACATTTATGGCACTCTAGGTACGGAGGCGTCACCGCGATACCCTAGGTACGGGGTTAGCACTTAGACATTTGTGGCTCTCTAGGTACGGAGACGTCACCGCGACACCCTAGGTACGGGGTTAGCATTCAGACAACCAACATCATCACTGCGACACTCTAGGTATGGAGACGCAACTGCGACACCCTAGGTACGGGGTTTAGCACGCCAGGAATGGCACATCATCAAATCAGTTCGGGAACAAAGCCCACCGGTGGTTCGGGAACAAAACCCAGAGGTCGAGGCACCTCGCCATCACATTCAGCTCGGGAACAAAGCCCAGGGAACAAAGCCCACAGGTGGTTCAGGAACAAAGCCCAGAGGTCGAGGCACCTCGCCATCACATTCAGCTCGGGAACAAAGCCCAGGGAACAAAGCCCACAGGTGGTTCGGGAACAAAGCCCAAGAGTCAAAAGCACCTCGCCATCACATTCAGCACAGTTCAGGAATAAAGCCCATGGAGCAAAGCCCACATTCAGTACAGCTCGGGAACAAAACCCATAGTCAACACAGTTCAGGAATAAAGTCCAGGGAATAAAGCCCACTCTCTACATAGTTCAGGAACAAAGCCCACATTCAGCATAGTTCACGAACAAAGCCCACCATCAGTTCAGTTCGGGAATAAAGCCCACTCTCAGCACAGATGGTTCGGGAACAAAGCCCAGGGGTCGAAGCGCCTCGCCATCATAATCAGTTCAGTTCGGTAGTGATTCCTAGAGATCGAAGCATCTTGCAGGGATGAACCTCGAGGTCGTGGCACCTCACCACATCATCAAATTCAGTTCAGAGCAGCAGGCAAGTCAGGTGGCAGCTGGCGAGCTAGGTAAGTAAAAATACAATGCACGTACTTTGATAGGATTGTCATTGTCACACACTGCACAAGCCCCATCAAAGTGGGGGCGACTGTAGGCATTGCATTTTTGCATATGAGCTCGATGATGAGTCTCGTATGGAGACACTACCTTTTTAGTTGTGAAAGCCGCGGGAAACGGACGTTGGAAGGGTAAAGTTAGGAATTACTATTTTGTCAGATTTAACTCGCTTGTTTCGCTTCGGGTTCGCTTGTTGGACCTCTGTTTTAAAACACACCAAACCCATTAAATCACATCCAAAAATAATTAAAATATTTAAAACACATCTCACAAATTAAATAATTAAAATATTTAAAATACATGTCACAAATTAAATAAACACACTTAAATAAATTAAAACACACGCCACAAATTAAAACACCTTCCTAAATTAAAATTAAATCCATTTCCTAAAATACATAAATCACTTCCCCAAATTATAAGATTTTCCATATCACATTTTAATTAAAAGATATCTCCCAATTAACACACAAATCCTATTCCTTCTCCAACAAGGTAAACCATCCTCTTGCCTTAAAAAGAACCATTCACCCCCTTTACCAAACCCTGGCTGGCTGGCTCACGCTCACGGCAAAAAAAAACTAAAAAAAATAAACCCTAAAGGACATCACTCTCTCGGCACAAACAACACCTCTCCTTCAGCTTCATCCAGCCTCCAGCGTGGCTCCATTCACTAAATAAACCCTTCAACCGCCACAAATTGAAGACATCCATTACAAGCCAACACTCGCCACCTAGCCCTTACTGCCCACTCAATCAAAGCACAACCTACACGCACAAACTGAACACAGCCCACACTCACAAACGCCATAGCCTTCCTCGCAATTGCCCAATTCAGCGCAACTAGCCACATGCCCCTTCCACAAGCCTTGTCACTCACCTTGCCACTTTGCGCACAAGACTTGCACCCACGTACACAAACCATTCAACGCCTAAAATCCCTCTAAACACGCCAAAAACAGCCCTAAACACTGCCCCAAAGTGCCGCAAATCAGCCCCCACACACAGCCCCTCAATTCACGCCCAAACCGAGCCTAAAACATTCACTTCACTGCACTAAACTGCCGCACCTTACTGCCCCTGACCTGATCAGTTTAGCTGCGATTTTAACCCATAAAAAGCCCTAAAATCACCTAAAACTGCACCAAAAAACTGCACAAAGTTCCCCCTAAAAGCCCTTAAAACCGCAAGCTAAATAGCCTTCAAAATCACCCAAAACAGTCCCCTAAATCACCAAAACAGTGACCTGAAACGTAGTAGTGAAACAGCAGCGAAACGGACCAAAAACAGTAGCCCGAACATCAAAACAACGAGGAAAGACGTTGAGGTATCAAACCAGAAAAATAGCGGATCATTCACCCTTCCAACGGACGTGTAACGCCCTTTCTTGAGACGACAAAAGAGGTTAGACCTGAGGGCACATTTTTACTTATCTTCTTTCGTTTTGTTTTATTTACTTTAAAATATTATTTCATGAGAGTCGTTGAGGCATGATGTGATTGTTGGATGAGCGGGATATGTGTTCCCTTTTGTGGTATATCGGATGGAAACCCGGACATAAATTTCATAGCCGATTCCGAATGGACGGTAGTATGATCTGCACTCGGGATACAATGCCACGTACCACTTAAGATACACATATCTCGTCTCATTCAAATTTGTGTTTGAGCATGTTGTAGTTTATAGGTCGTTTATTTATTATTTAAAGCATGATTAGTTTAGTTTTGTTATTTAATTTCAAAGCATGATTATGTTATTTAGGTATGTTGTTTCTTTATTCTTTATGCATGATGTTTAGTTTAGTTTATGTTTAAATGATTATTTACTCGTTTTGTTAGTTTATTATGCTCAATGTGTTATATTGCGTGTTTGCCGTTTAAAGATTTACTTTCGAGCATGCAAACTTAGATTAGGAGTTATTTAGATGAAAGCATGTTAGATCTAAGTACCCTTGAGCATGATTATTGAGTAGACTTGGTTGATTCATTGTACAAATTATATCATCACAAGTGACATAAGTAAGGGACCATTCCGAACCCAACGGTTTGAGGTTTTCCCTTGCGAGGGGTGAGTGCGGCCTTAAATCTTTGTCCCGGTTCACACCGGGTGGCGAATCCATGTTATTTTATACTCCCAACTAGGCCGCGAGCCTAGAACAGCGTCGTCAAGTTCTGTGTCCTACACTCCGTTTTCGTGAAAGAATATCTTTCATGAATTTGGCATAGGTGGGCATTTGTTCCATTGCTTCTGCAAATGGAATGTTGATATGCAGCTTTTTGAAGATCTCCAGGAACCGAGGAAAACTGCTTGTCCAATTTGTTCTTCTGAAGACGTTGAGGAAAAGGTGGAGGTGGAGTGATCTGTTCTTTTTCCTTTGCTTCTTTTTCCTCCATCTGTTGCTTTGTTTCTTTTGGAACTTCCTCAGCAGCTGTTTTGGCTCCAACATCTTTGTTGATTCAGTACCGCTTTTTAACATGATGGCATGACATTGCTCCTTCCCCATGTTCCTTGGATTTGGCTCTGTGTTGCTAGGAAGGGTACCTGGCGGTCTGTAACTCTGAGCATTGGCTAGTTGTCCGATTTGATTCTCTAGTGCTTTGATAAAGGCTGAATGGCTTTGATTCAATGCTACTTGATTTTGAAAAATATCATCATATCTTGCTGCTTGAGAGTCGTGTTTTGCTTCCATCTTTTTCAAGTAGGTCAACACTTCTGTTATTCCTGGTTTATTTGCCTGCTCCTGGATTTTGTTCTGTTGCTAGAATTCAGGTGGTTGATAGTTCTACTGTTGGCCTGAATTGTTGCTCTATGCGAAATTAGGATGATTCCTCCACCCTGGGTTGTAAGTGTTGGAATATGGATTGTTCCACTATCTGTTGAAATTGTTGACATAATTCACCGTCTCTTCATGTTGGTTTAGTTCTGGTGCTCCTCCATATGGTGAACTTGTGGATCCAGTGGTAAGAGTCTCCATAAATTTGCATGAAGGATGTGATGTGGGCATTAGGATCTTCAGTTGCATTTCCCCCAAACTGCACTGACTGCTGAATCATCTGAATGCATGTTTTGATGTCACCCGCATTTGCTGGTAAGGGAGGAAGTACAATACAAGAAATGAGTCTGTCAACCACCGGAATGGTTCTGTCTCGAATTGGAATTGGTGGTGCAACGTTCAAAGGTTCAGGTTCCATGTTGACTAAAGCTTCTTGGCCTTCTCGTCTTTCCCTTCTCAACTGTCTGATGGTTCTTTCAATTTTCGGGTCAAGGGTCGGAGTTCAAAGCTTCTGGTTCGTCTCATGTAGTTTTCTGAGAACCTGAAACACAAGAAAAATAATGACAATAAGTAAAAAGAAATTAGATACAAGTAACGTATCTAACCCCCAAACTAATAGTAAAAGATAAATAAGTCCCCGCAACGGCGCCCAAAACTTGACCGGCGTAAACACACACGTATAACGCAAGCGCACGTATCGTTCAAGTAGTATAAAAATATCGATCCCACGAGGACTTAATATCAAAACTATTAATTTTATGAGGTCAAATGATTACTAGTATCTAACAGTTGATTGATTGATTTGAAATGATGACGATTCTAAATTTAAAAGCAAGTAAATAAAATTGTCGAAAATAGGTTTTAAGAAAATTCAATATTAAAAACTATCTAGGGTTGTGATTTCTTCCAATATTATTTTAAAGATGAAGTGGTTATCTTAAAGTTGGGTAATATATTGATTATTAACCTGGAACACTAAATTATGTGTAAGCCTCTGTCGATGGTCAGACACAAATACCCAGTTTAACCAAATTGAACCATATGTCTATGTCAACCAAATTATCAGGATTCATTAAGTTTAAGTTCCAATTATGGCTACCCCCGCCCGATAGGTATATTCCTATCATGTAAGGAAATCTATTAAAAGGGTTATCTATCCTCAAGGAAGATCGTGGGTTATTGAGTCTAAGGCTGAAACCTAAAATCCCTATGTCTAGTTCATTTTAGATTTACCAGATCAATTTTATTAATGGCCAATTAATGAAAAAACATTAAGATTAAGACTCAATAAATAAATCTTTATAGTACCCAAGCTATAATTTAACCCCTTATAAAACGGTGATATTAAAAGTCCTCACAACCCCAGATAACTAATTTAGTTACAACACATAACTAGGGCTAGTAAAAACTTGAAAATAAAAGACATAAAAAATACGGTAAAGTAAATACTGAAAAGTAAATTACAATAAAATAAAATGCTAAGGCAAAAGGAATTACTTTTACTACTACTAATTGAGATATCACCCATAAAATAATATATAAACTTGTGATTATTTTTCCAACCAGCCATATAGGCAGTAACCTGATTAAGTCAAATTAAGTCCAACCAGCCATAAAGGCGGAACCAAAATTAAATTACCAACCGACCAATCTGGCGGTATCCTTTATTAGTCAGGTTTAAACCAGATTAAAATGAATTACCAACCGACCAATCTGGCGGTATCCTTTTTAAGTCAATATTTTAAATAGTGAATATATTATTTTTAAGGGAGATTAATCTAAATAGTAACAGTAAATGAATTACCTTTTACCCTAACTGGGGGAGTTACCTCCTCATGGTAAATAATAAAAACTGTAAAAAGTAAAAAGTAAAAATTAAAATTAAATTACTATTAACAAAACGTAATTAAAATAAATTACAAAACTAAAAAAAACTAAAAAACTAAAAATTAAAAGAAAGTAGAGAGAGAAACTCTCTCTTTAGATAGAATATAAGAGAGAGAGTGGTGCACTGAATTCTGAAATCTCGAGCTCAATTTATAGGCCTCGGTAGGCTTCCAGCGTCGCGACGCTAGGGCCCTCAGCGTCGCTACACCAAACTTTTGTCAACGTGGCAAGCTCTGGTTCGTCGGTTTGAAGATTTTGGATAAGCTGATAAGGTGACACGTGGCGCGGTGGTTGGGCTTCAATTATTGTGACACGTGGCGGATTCTGATTGGTCGCTGAGATTATTATCCGCCACGTGTCAGATAAGGATTAGATACGCAATGATTGATGCTGATGTGGCGCTGACGTGGAGGTGACGTGGCGGTGACGTGGCGACACGTGGGAAAGAGACTGTCGGCACCGTAGGATGCTGACACGTGGCACTTCCTGATTGGCTGATGATGATGTGGCACGACACGTGGCAATGTTGACTTGTTGACTTGCTGACGTGGCTGATGACATGGAGACACGTAGGATGCCACGTGGCGATGATGACTGTCGGCACCGTAGGATGCTGACACGTGGCACGGCGCATGTTAGCAGATCAGCTGTGATGGTGACACGTGTCACGGCGCATTTTAGCAAAGTCAAACTTTTCTCAGATTCTGATTTGTGGACCCGGCGCACGTTAGTACTGTTCGGCGCATTTTAGGCGTCGCGACGCGGAAGATCTTGGCGTCGCGACGCTGACAATTTACTGAAATGTCCTTTTTGCCCAATTTTCACTGTTTTGGCCCAAATCACCTCCAGAATGTCCTGAAACTTTATTTATCTATAAAATAACACAAAACACATCAAAATGTTCACAAAACTCAAGAAACTATACAAAATAGTAGGTTAAAAGAGTGGGAAATAGTGATATAAATACCATTAATCAACTGTCATTGGTTTGTTGGCCAAAGTCAAGGACTTTGTCCGTCGAGGATGTGTTTGAATCATGAAGGCTTTGTTCCATATTGGTGTCTCGTCCAAGTTGTGATTTGTTGGCCAAAGTCAAGATCACTTCTTGTCCATCGACATTGATTACGAAGCTTTTCAAGGTCAATGGGTTCCGCTTAACTGGGATCACTAAGTTTGTTGTGCCAAAGCCAAGGCTTAGTTGATTCAGAGGAAAAAGGTTAGGCAATATATTGGATATATTGGCATATATAAGATATATGTTTCGGACTTGGATGTCCCCATACTGGATCGAGGAATTGGATGGGATCCAATTGATCTTAGAGATCTACCTAGTTAATTATCATACAATTTGTTGGCCAAAGTCAAGATTGTGTATTATTTAACGGGATCCTAGCCCACTAGGAAACAAGGTTTCCCGAGTACTCCACAGAGGGTTAGAGGCTCGCCGAAAAATAGTGGGAGGCAAGTATTAAATTTGCAATATTCGTTTAGTTACTTGCCATACACGCTCATTTCAAATATTTCGTCAAAAAAATTAATATATTAGTTGGACTAATAATTAATCGTTGTTTTAAATAAACAGTTGGACTATATTCAAGCTATTTCATTTATAGTTGATTATATAATTGGATTATAGTAATCAATATATTTGAATTAACCATTTCAATTAATAGTTGATTTTATAATTGGATTATAGAAATCAATATAATTGAATTTAACCTATTAAAATTATAATTGATTATATAGTTAGACTATAGTAATCATTATAATAAATAGTACATAATATCGTTGATTAAATAGTTGGACTATTAGAATCAAGATAATTGAATGATTAGTGTTTAAAACATAATCCTGGGTGAAAAATGTTTTTAAACGACTTTAATTTTCAAATTGGGAATTAACTTCAGGATAGTCCTGAAAACTAATAAGTTACTTTATTTGATAAAATAACATATTAGGTCTAAGCCCGAAGTTAAGCAAATAGTAGAGCATGATATTTGGAATATTCATGTGATGATAACTTTAGTGCTTAATCCATTAAGCTTGCCAAATAGACTCCTTAATTTCTTAGTCAGAACTAAGGATTAGATTTCTATAGTATGATATTGGAATTGAAGGATCTTCATAGATCTATCCTTAGATCTTAGAAGTACTAAATTGCAATAGATAAACTCTTGGAGAGTTAATGGCTATTCTCAAGGAGACAAGCCAAAGTTTGCAATAAGGCAAGAGCGCAAGGCGCACTTTGACCGGCGTAAACACACACGTATAACGCAAGCGCACGTATCGTTCAAGTAGTATAAAAATATCGATCCCATGAGGACTTAATTCCTACTGTTGTTATTAATTGTTGATACTATTTATTTACAAATATCTAATAAGATGATTGATTGATTTGAAAGGATGATGATTCTAAAAACAAGTAAAAGAAATTGAAAGAAGATTAATGAAGATTAAAACTATATAGGGTTGTGAATTCTTCCAATATTAATTAAAAGATGAAGTAATTATATCATAGTTGGGTAAATTATTGAATTATTAATCTGGAACACTAAATTATGTAAAAGCCTCTTTCGAATGATCAATTACAAATACCTAGTATAATCCAATTGAACCATATGTCTATGTCAATTAATTACCTAGATTCATTAAGATTGAGTTCCAATTATGACTACCCCCGCCCAACAGGTATATTCCTATCCTGTAAGGAAATCTATTAAAGGTTTATCTATCCTTAAGGAAGATCGTGGGTTATTGAGTATGTGGTCTTTAACTTAAAATCCCTATGTCTAGTTCATTTAAGTTATCTAAATCAATTTTATTAATGGCCAATTAATAAAAAGGCATTAAGATTATGACTCAATAAATAACTCTTTTAAATACTCAAACTATAATCTAAACCTTTTAAAAACCGGTTATATTAGATTTTATCACAACCCTAGATATTTAATTTAGTTACAATACATAGCTAAAACTAATAAAAACTTAAAAGACATAAAATGAAATTGCTGAAAAGTAATAAAAAGAAATGCTAAGGTAAAAGGAATTAACTTCTACTATTCACTATTTAGATATCTCCCATAAAATATAATTATATTAACTTGTGATATTTTAAACCAACCGTCCAGAATGGCGGTATCCTGATTAAGTCAAATTCAAATATACCAGCCATAAGGCGGAACAGAAATATAAATTTAAAACCAACCGACCTAGAATGGCGGTATCCTCATTAAGTCAGGTTTAACCAGATTAAATTAAATAACCACCGTCCGGAATGGCGGTATCCTTTATTAATCTGATTTTAAATAGTTGATATATCATATTTTAAGGGAGATTAATCTAAATAGCAAAAGTAAAGAATTACCTTATTACCTCAGCATAGAGACGTTACCCCCTCATGGATGGATAGAATTACTACTACAAAGCGTAATAAAAACTGAATAAAAGAAGAAAATATGAAGAACTCTCTTTTATTTATAAGGATTTCAGAGGAAGAGGTACATTTGAAACTAAAAATTCGAAATCTATTTATAGGCAAAAAAATCTAATTTTTTTATTATTATTTTTTGATTTTTGAATTTTTTATTATTTTTCTGATTTTTATTATTTTATTATTATTATTTCTTGAATCGCTGATGAAATTTCGACACGTGGTGGTGTGCTAAAAAAGACGGCTCGTTGAATCTTTGACACGTGGCAGACGCCCAAACTTACCAAAATACCCTTTGCGTCGGGACGTCCAAAATTACCAAAATACCCCTTTTGCCAAATTTCACAGTTTTGCTCCAAATCACCTCCAGAATGTCTTGAAATTTTATTTCGGTGTGGGACAATTACCAAAATACCCCTTTTGTGTCGGGACGTCCAAAATTACCAAAATACCCCTTTTGCCAAATTTCACCCAATTTCACAGTTTTGCTTCAAATCACCTCCAGAATGTCCTGTAACTTTATTTATCTACAAAATAACACAAAACACATCAAAATATTCACAAAACTCAAGAAACTATACAAAATATTAAGTTAAATGAGTGGGAAATAGTGATACATTTATCACTCATCACACCCCCAAACCTAACATTTTGCTAGTCCTCGAGCAAAATAAAATAACATAGTAAATTTAATTAAGCCACTTTCGTAGGGATCACGATTGCATTTAGCATATGCAACAAGCCTTTAAACCCCTAGGTGTCCCTAGGGGACGAGTTGTAGTCTCGTGAAGGTTTACAGCAATGATACCCACAAATATTTTATAAAAGTAAAAAGGTAGTGAAACTAATGCACACAAAAGCAAAAAGACAAGCGAAAAGAGAATAAAGATGTTAGTGACTAATCAGGTGAAACTTCTACTCCAAGTTATTAGTTGTTTTGTTTCATTCTAATTACTAAATAAGTAAATTCTCCGATTATTTTTATCATTCTTCATATACACAGCTAACAAAGTTTTAAACAACTCATTTTTTCCCACAACAGTCATAAGTGCAGTTGATAAGAGAGTAATATTTTTGTCCTAAAGTTTTATCAGATTTCACATCTTTTATAGTAATGGAATAAATTTTCTGATTTTTCTGATTTTTTCTTTGATTTTTCATTTTTCAATTTTTTATTTAATACAATATCTCTTCCATCTATGTAGCGAGCTTTAGGTCGGTGACTCCCAAAACAGTTGGCTTTAGGGCATCAGGTGTTAAGACACCCCTAAGGACTTAATTACTCAGACTTCAGATATATATACATATATAAAATTTTCATCATTTTTGATCCATGTAGCGAGCTTTGGGCCAATGACTCCCAAACCAGTTGGTTTTAGGGCATTAGGTATTAAAATACCCTTACAGACTTAATAACTCGGATCTCAGATGTTTTTTTTTTATTTATTCCATCACTTTTTTTTTTGAGATGCTTCTCCAATTAAACTATAGCACTGAATATTACAATCTTTTCAATTTTATCTATGTCCGTATGTTACCATGTATGTTGATAATATCTACCAACTAAGTATATGAAGATTCATTTAGTCAGTTTATGGAGAATTTACAGATTTAATAATTCAAAAGTGAATAAACAAAAATTAACTTGTTTGAATTAGGTTTGAAATACGTCTCAGGAGTGGGAATTCCTTACACAGCTATTTCTTACCAATTTCATTTTTTAGTCAACATAACAACAAAACATTTTTACTGGTCATATAATTATAATTTACAATTTTTTTTTAAGAGTTTAATCAAAGGCTCAGTTTATGGGTGTGACTAACTGTCGAATGGACTTCCCGTTGTAGATTCCCCAGAGGGAAGGTGGAGCGAGGCTCACTTAAATACCCAAGCCCCTTAGGCTCTTATCGCTTGTTGTCAGGAATAAACAACGAGTCCTCCAACTAGTCTGTCACAACACGCTACAAGTGAATGATTATCTAGGTGCCTCCACAGCTTTTCCTTATAAAAAGGTAGTGAGTGAAGGAAGACACCAAACCATCACATAGCTTTAAATATGCCCTTTGTTTTTTTTTTTATTTTTTAATTTTTTTGTATTTTTCGAAAAATTTGGACTAAAACACAAAAACTAAAAATCAAGATAAAAGGAGAATTAAGAAGATAATACCTGGTTAAATGGGTTCCTCCCAGCTAGCGCTAAATTTTTCGTCTTCAGCCAGACGTGACTGAAATCCATTTGTCAGAGGCGGTTTCAGCGTCGTTTTGGATGTCCGATTAAAGACATCCCATGTGCGTTGCTTTTGAAAGGGTCTCTTCCAACGGTTAAGTGGTAAAAAGAATTTGTCTCATTCAGTGCTTGTGCCACCTTTAATCTTTGTTGCTCCAGTGATTCCTGAAAAGAAAAAAAGAAAATCAGGAGGTCTTGTATGGTGCTGACTTGGAATGGAAGTTCCATTCTGTCAAACTTCTGGTGATATCTTTGATTTGTACTCCCCAAAACAGCGATGTTTTTCCTGAATGCTCTGGATCTTTAATAAAGTCAGACATTTGCTCCTCCATTTGCTCTGTTTCTTGCTCCATCTTTTCTTCACAGATGTATTTGAAAATTTCTGCATTCAGCTCTTCATCTGTCATATGTGAAATACATGTTTCAAAATTTTTAACCTGAGGAGAAATGTTAGATTTTAGGTCTTCATCCTCTGATCTGGTTGAAATGATTGGCTCAGGTAGATCTTCATCAAACATTTGTACAATGGAATCTCCAAGATCTTCATTTTGAGAATACATAATTTCATCCTCAATTTTTGATGCAGTTGGCACAAACAGCTCAGTTTCATCCTCGTCAGAATCTGAAAAATAGAAATCAAATCGAGACTTTGTCGGTTCGGGTTCCGGAACTGATACCTCTGGTTCTTGATTCTCCTCAGCCTCCTCTTTTGCTAAAGTGTCATCGTGGATTTCTGGGTTCTCGAAGGCTTCATCAGTGTCATCTGAAACTGGTTCTTGAGGTATGATGTTCTGGTTTTCTGTTAATTGTCTGATCTGATTGTCATTCTTTGTATGGATTCTGCGTTACTCTGAATTTGTGCATCAAATCGAGCTTCTTGTTCTTTGAACATGTGAATCAATTGATCTTCCTCGGATGGTTCTGGTTCTTGATAAGAATCAAAGGAAGATAGTGGATAAGATGAAAAATGTGATGATTCTACGTACCTTGGTTGTTTCCAAAAATTCTGCCACTCTGAAAGGTAAATACAATGATCGCTTGGGTGGTTACCATCACAAATTACACATCTTCCCATTTCATTCTGTTGAACAAATGTGGTATTGCTTGATTCTGGCATCCAGTGATATTCGTTGGGCTGAACAACAGGCCTCAGAAAACTGGACTGTTGCTCCCAGATTTGGGGTGTATCTTCTTGTAAAGCTTGTAATCTTTCAATCTCCCAGTAATGTTCCATTTTTAATCACCTGAAAACAAAAGAAATAAAAATTACAAAATAAAAAAAAGAAAGAAAATTAGATATAAGTAAATTTGATAGTTTCAAAATTAACAAATCAAGAAAATAAGTCCCCGGCAACGGCGCCAAAAACTTGACCGGCGTAAACACACACGTATAACGCAAGCGCACGTATCGTTCAAGTAGTATAAAAATATCGATCCCACGAGGACTTAATTCCTACTGTTGTTATTAATTGTTGATACTATTTATTTACAAATATCTAATAAGATGATTGATTGATTTGAAATGATGATGATTCTAAAAACAAGTAAAAGAAATTGAAAGAAGATTAATGAAGATTAAAACTTATATAGGGTTGTGAATCTTCCAATATCATTAAAAGATGAAGTATTATATCATAGTTGGGTAAATTATTGAATTATTAATCTGAAACACTAAATTATGTAAAAGCCTCTTTCGAATGATCATTACAAATACCTAGTATAATCCAATTGAACCATATGTCTATGTCAATTAAATTACCTAGATTCATTAAGATTGAGTTCCAATTATGACTACCCCCGCCCAACAGGTATATTCCTATCCTGTAAGGAAATCTATTAAAGGTTTATCTATCCTTAAGGAAGATCGTGGGTTATTGAGTATGTGGTCTTTAACTTAAAATCCCTATGTCTAGTTCATTTTAAGTTTATCTAAATCAATTTTATAATGGCCAATTAATAAAAAGGCATTAAGATTATGACTCAATAAATAACTCTTTTAAATTACTCAAACTATAATCTAACCCTTTTTAAAACCGGTTATATTAGATTTTATCATCACACCCTAGATATTTAATTTAGTTACATACATAGCTAAAACTAATAAAAACTTAAAAGACATAAAATGAAATTGCTGAAAGTAATAAAAAGAAATGCTAAGGTAAAAGGAATTAACTTCTACTATTCACTATTTAGATATCTCCCATAAAATAATAATATTAACTTGTGATATTTTAAACCAACCGTCCAGAATGGCGGTATCCTGATTAAGTCAAATTCAAATATACCAGCCATAAGGCGGAACAGAAATATAAATTTAAACCAACCGACCTAGAATGGCGGTATCCTCATTAAGTCAGGTTTAACCAGATTAAATTAAATAACCAACCGTCCGGAATGGCGGTATCCTTTATTAATCTGATTTTAAATAGTTGATATATCATATTTTAAGGGAGATTAATCTAAATAGCAAAAGTAAAAGAATTACCTTATTACCTCAGCATAGAGACGTTACCCCCTCATGGATGGATAGAATTACTACTACAAAGCGTAAATAAAACTGAATAAAAGAAGAAATATGAAGAACTCTCTTTTATTTATAAGGATTTCAGAGAAGAGGTACATTTGAAACTAAAAATTCGAAATCTATTTATAGGCAAAAAAATCTAATTTTTTATTATTATTTTTTGATTTTTGAATTTTTTATTATTTTTCTGATTTTTATTATTTTATTATTATTATTTCTTGAATCGCTGAAATTTCGACACGTGGCGTGGTGTGCTAAAAAGACGGCTCGTTGAATCTTTGACACGTGGCAGACGCCCAAAATTACCAAAATACCCTTTGCGTCGGGACGTCCAAAATTACCAAAATACCCCTTTTGCCAAATTTCACAGTTTTGCTCCAAATCACCTCCAGAATGTCTTGAATTTTATTTCGGTGTCGGGACAATTACCAAAATACCCTTTTGTGTCGGGACGTCCAAAATTACCAAAATACCCTTTTTGCCAAATTTCACACCAAATTTCACAGTTTTGCTTCAAATCACCTCCAGAATGTCCTGTAACTTTATTTATCTACAAAATAACACAAAACACATCAAAATATTCACAAAACTCAAGAAACTATACAAAATATTAAGTTAAATGAGTGGGAAATAGTGATACATTTATCACTCATCACACTTTAATTCGACATTCTAGAAGGCCAAGGCTTTGCCAAAGGCTTCTGGAGTATGGAAAAAGGGCAAAGGCAAAATCATTATAATTTTCTGGGAAGACAAGGGACATATCCCATAATGTCTGCCTAAATTGTGGCAAACGGGGATACGGAAGCGTGACTGCCGTATGGACAAGGCAGACATGAATGAATTGAAGACGAGCAAGGCTCCGACTTCAAATATGTTTGTCATAAACATGTTCGCTACTAGTATTAAAATTGGATTTTAGATACTGGATGTGGTACATAAATATGTACTGATGTGCAGAATCTGCTGATTAGCATGATACTGACTTCAGTTGAGATTAATCTACGAATCGGAAACGGGACGAAAGTCGCTGTTTTAACCATAAATACCTAAGTTTAGGAACTACCCTTCGGGTGTGTACTTAAATTAGGAAACTGTTACAATGTAACTAGTTTGACTAGATACATTATCTCTATATCAGGGTTTAATCTGTTGCGGATATACCTTTATATTCTATTACACTAAAGTGTTTTATTATATAAAGATGATATTGAGATAAACACATTAGATGTGAATAACAGTATTTATATTTTGAATATAAATAAATCTCAAACGTATAACATGACAAACAAATAGCTCAAACTGAATAAATCAGTTGAGACTTATAAGTGGCATTGTTGTCTGGGACACAATTAAACAAGACTCGTATATCCACACTTTCTAAGAGTGGGTACTAGGACAAATTTGATTCCAATCAAATAATGTCTACGAATCTAGTTTATTGGGCAAAGTGCCTAAAACACATTTTACTTGGTAAAAGTGTAAATGTCATCGATCTGTTAGCCTTATTCATAGTGAAGTAAGTGGGCCCATATCTAGCTAGGATAGAGGTGAATATGAATGTTTCGTGACCTTTACGGATGTGGTATCGCGTTATGGTTATGTGTCTCTTTTGAAACACAAATCGGAAACTTTTATAGTTTCGACACGAATAAAACAAACAGATCAGCTAAAGTATTAAAACATCACGGTTAGACAATGATGAAAATACTTAAGCAATAAGTTTCTCAAATACTTGAAAGAGTATAGTATTCTTTAAATGAGGACTCCTCCCGGAACACGTCAGTTTGACGGTGTGTCCGAACGGAGAAACTGAATTTTGTTGGACATGATAAGGTAAATCATGAGTCGCTCTGTGCTACCATTTCCTTCAACGGATAAGCCATAAACAGTGCTGAACTTATTTAGAATAAGGTTCCATAAAAATATGTTAGACAGATTTCATATTAGATATGAACAAGAAAGAAACTGGGTTTCTCATTCCTGAAGATTTGGGAATGCTAGGCATATGATTGGATGATACCAAACTAAAACCCGAATCGGATAAGTGCCTAAGTTGTGGGTTATCTTAGGGAAACCATAGTATAGTACTTATACATCTCACAAGAGAACAATGTAATTGTTGCTCGCCATGCGGTTTTCCTAAGAGGAATACCTATATGCAGTGGTAAGTGGGAGGATAGTAAAACACGATGAAAATCGGAGTAATACTATTCCAGGCACCGAATCCTATTGGAACACAAATAGTTCATCAAGGATGAAACTATACCAATAATCCTCGAATACACAAGAACCACATAAGTCGGAGAGAGTCAGAAAACAACCTGGGGTATAGGTTTCTGATCTCACCTCATTAAGATGTCAATCTTATTGAGAAATACGAACTGACTACGTATGAGGAAGTGATACAAGGTATCGACTCCCTATTATGGCAAAGTGCCATGAAGTCCGAAATGGATTCCATGTATACCAACTAAGTTTGGATACTAGTTGATGTACCACAAGGCATTGTGCCTATTGGTACTATAAGTCTTCAAGGAAGACATACATGGAAGTCAACATACCAACGTACTATCTAGGCTTGTAGCGAAAAAGGTATCGTTATCAACATTGTGTCGATTACGACGAAACCTTTTACCTGTTGCCATGGTAAATCCATTTGGATAATGCTTGCTGTTGCTGCATGTTTCATTCATGAAATATGACAGCTAAACGTCAAAATCACTTTCTGGAAACGGAAACCTTTTGGAGGATGTTTATAACATCCTGACGGTTTTGTCGTACCAAAACTAGCAAACAAGGTTTGCAGGTTATTCGATCCATGGATGAATTGAAGCAAGCATTAGGTTCTTGGAACTATCGTTTTGATGTGATCATAATGGTATATGATTTGATTCAAAACGAAAATGATTCTTGTGTATATAAGGAGGTTAGTGGGAGCGACTCACAGTGAATGTCCTAAGTAATGATGACATGTCATTTCTTGGAAATGATATTCCCATAATACAATAGGTGAAAGCTTGGCTTTCATAAGAAAATTCTCCATAGAATTCTTGGGAGAAACAACCTTTATTCTAGGAATAAAGATCTACTGAGATAGATTTAAAGTTGTTAGCACTCTCCGAGAACTCGTACATTGAAAAATGTACGTGACCTGATATCTCATATGCTTTGAGCACATGGAGTCACAATCAGGCCAATCCAAGTGATAGTCATTGGATTGATGTTAAGAACATCCTTGAGTATCTTAGAGGAACTAAGGATGTTGTCTTATACTATGGAGAATGAGAACTTGAAGTGATTGTATTCACTGCTGCAAGTTTCATAACCGATATATAAACGACTGTAAGTCGTAACAACGGTACTATAAAGTTTGAATAACGGAACAGTGAGCTGGAAATCTTCCATGCAAGATACTGTTACCGAATAAACAACACAAGTGGATTATTGTTGCAGCTGAGGCAACAATAGAAGCCTTCTGGATTGATAATAATCCTAATCAGATTAGGAATAGTTCTGTTAGCAGCTGAGCTACGCTACAGCGCAAGCTAAATAATTAATGGTCTCATCAACGATCCAGATATATACTTCAGTTATTCATCTTATTCGTTCGGATCGTACATCGTGGCGATGTGATGATCGTATAAATCGCATCAGATGATAATCATGTAAATCCGCTGACGAAAGCCTTTTCTCAGCAGAAATTTGAGCGAACCGTACATAGTTCGGGTGTAGGACACTCGAGTGACTGGCTATAGGCCAAGTGGGAGATTGTTGGACAGTTATACCCATAGCGTCACTATTTGTACAGATCATGGTGTTGTTGTACAAATTAACTATGTGACAAAGAAATTGCTCTTTTATCATTTGTGATTAGATCACCAAGATGTATAAATGATGAAAGGTCCATATGATTAGTTCCTGGATTGAGATGATATGAGACATTATCAATCCACGAAGGTTTAACCATTAAATATCCCTAGTCAGAGTACTATCGAGATTGGACATTGATAATGCGGAAAAAACTAGTATTACACTTGTGTGCGTTGTGAGGGCATAACGGCATAGTTCTCATATATTTGGGTTATAGGATACTCATGCAAGTGTAGTAGGAGGTTGTGTTTTACCGATGGTACGGAAAACAGCTTCGCTCTGGATAGACCCCTCAGAATTCCATTGGTAGTATGACTATGTGTCTATGGAAGTTGAATCAGGGTAGGTGTATTTGGTCTTAACCTGAGACTTGCACCACTAATACTTGCGACAATCAATATACTTTGGTTTTGGTCGTCCAGGGCTTTAACAGGTTCTGTGTACGCCTCTTTTGGGTATATTGAGAATCGTAGTGTATTGGGTGTGATGTCGAGATGGAAGTATCACTCCAGTCATAGTGGAGATGATGATAACGTAGGATACAGAACTGGTTCTCTTATGTACTGCAGTCATCGGGATAAAATGACTAGGTAATGTTTATCTGATTATAGAGAATAGTTACCAGAGATTCGATATGTGCTTCGTACGGGGCAGACACATTTCCATCCCCAGGCCTTGCACGTGACATCTGACACTGGATCGAAATACGCAATACTACGTAACTACTCCTGATATAGATCACATATTCCTGTAAGGATATTTCAGGAGAATTGGGTAGGCATGGCGCTTTGCTAGAAGCCAACCTTGTCTTGTAAATCGGTAAAAACGTAGTACTAGGTACGTACGTGTTCGGATAGTCCGACGACTGGATTTACTGCCAACATATCCGGGGATCTCATGGGTCGCTTCCCGAAGATTCACCGATGACGTATGACTCGCACTTTATTAATCTGGGATTAATTATGATGAGAGAGAATTAATCTGGGATTAATTACGGAGATATTTTTTATCTGGGATAAAATATCATTTAAGAGAGAAAACGATTAATTGGGAATTAATCGATAAAATAATATATTTGATATATTATACGAAATTGGATTTCGACGCAGAATTAAAATTAGATTTTAATTCGGGCGAACGAGTTAATTTAGAATTAATTCGTTAACGATGTGAATAGTGATTTTGCTAGGCATAATTATTTAATTACGACGCAACGGAAAATTTGTTAATTTGGAATTAGCGAAGCCGAGCCCGAGAGTGTTTGCGGGTGGACTCGCATTGCGAATAAAGTGCGGCCTACAAGTCACATCAAGCGTCAATTCACTAGTCAATCAATTGATGTGATGTCTAGTCACTTTGAGTGATATGACAACTTGTCATTGTGATTGATGGTGGTAGTTGGCAAAGCTTTAATGCTTTGACTTTTTGGTAGCAAAAAATTGGTATTAGTTTTTTGAAAATCAATTACCATTTTTTGGCAACAACCAACCACATCTCTCTCTCTCATTCTTCTTTTCTTCTCTCACGCCCAAGGGGCTGATTTCCTCTTCTGTTTTCTGCCAAACTGCCGAGAAGGAAGATGAGTGCAAGGGTGATTTTTGTGGAAAAAATTACCAAGTGCTAGCACACATTCGGGGTGTTGCGAAGGTGATACCACGGCCATGGATTTACTAGAGAATAAACACGTGAGGATATTTATGCTCTGTACATAGGACTGACATATCCTATCTTGATACGCACTGGATATCCTAAGCATCAGTCCACACCCAACGAACAAGCGGATGTCTGATCATGAATAGATCGGTGACGTGACTGCCATCAAAGTGTGGAGGATAACTCATATATCCACTATGGTATCTCAAGTTGAAGGATCACTATGCTCGCTCAACTCGAGAAGATTCCTATTGATGTTGGTGTACCATCTATTAGGAAATCTTCAGTGAGTCGTTCAGTGTTTATCAAATAAACACCTATATGTCTATACGAGTCTCTCGAGACTCATGGTTCATTGGGATAAACCATCAGACCAAGTCACGATATACAATATGTACTGGTCTCATCGAATTTTACTAACCGACCTGTGTTAGTAAATCTTGACTAGGAACTTTATTTAAGGATATACATCTTATAATGCGCTTCCCAATATCAATTACAAACTATGTTGTAACTGCGCACTACATTGTAAATCCTATGGTATTTTTCTAATATACACGTATCACTAAACCAGATTTAGTTTCAATCTAATCGTAATTAGATATCTAATCGTAATTAGATCGAATATGTGTATATAAGACAAGAGGTACTACCAATAAATAAGTGATATTATGGAAAATGGAATTGTTCGTATTTATGAATCGGATATAAATACGATCCGGATTGGGACTCTGAGCACCAACCCTAACAATTTCTCCAACTTGCTCTAGTGCCAATCCACGGTATCATATACACATCTCAATGTGTATCACACACTCATGGCCCTCAAGAGCTCACCTAGCACTCAAGAGGTAGGCAACAACAAGTAAGCTCGCTTTAACACATTGAGTCAGTCCAACAAACTCAATTGTTTTCCTTAGCCAACATCATTCATATTTTTTAGAATCCAAATTCCACATCAATATGACTCAAACGCTATATCAGTATTGTGCTATAGCTATTGAGTTGTCTATGTATTTAGAGATCAAATCCAAATACTATGAGACAACGACAAACACTACACTAATATGAAAACTTCTAATCTATAGGGTCACTATGAAACTTCATAAGTCAATACTTCATAAGTTGCAACTGATTCAACTAGTTTAGTAGAACAATGGTGACACTCCCACTGTATCTTTTCTGACTTTATATGACATAGATCATCTAATGTCATAATTAGGATCACAACTAATCTGACCTTATGGTTGCAGCCTAAATTCTCCATGAATAAGAAACTCATTCTTAATATCTCAAAGATCACGAAGAATATGTTTCAAGATCCATCTTATGGTCTACAGTATATCAAAATAACTCGTAACAATTACGATTAAATTGATATTTTTAATCGCACATAATATATACATTCACTATGCTATCATATATGATGCATAAGATTGACTAGACATTCTAATCAATATCACTTTCGATAAAGGAATCATTCTTTACGAAAGAAGAATACTATATATATAAAAGACACGTTAACTGTCAAACAATTATACTAACTGTCATACAGATAGTCTTATTACGTCCTTTATTAGATCATATCTAATACGCGACTAATGAGAGTATCTCACAAGTCTCTTAGTTTTTATCATATATAAAACTTTATATCAAATATATCAGAGACTACTCCCACTGATTACACGGAGAAAATAAGACTTAAGTAAACGTTTTACTTCATAAACATCTCATTATTACATTATAATGACAATGTCATTAGGATATATAATACTAGAAAGAAATTTGTACGCTCCTGCTGACCCTATTATTATACACGTATTCTCTATACTTTGATAAAATCAGACAATCTAACTATATCAAAATCAGAGAACACAGGTTTCGGAAAGCTTATCTGAGTCTACAATAGGCTCTATAAGCTAGTATATCAAACTGTGATCTTAGCAGAATACAAAATCTAGGGCCATTCTACACAAGATACTCTATCAATAGAATAATATTATATTAAATAGAATAAATGATAAAATTTTACTTGTACCTCTGAGGCGCAAGTACTTTCAATTATATAACAATTATACAAAAGAAAGTTGCAAATCTCAAACTTTTCAAGATTCGAATTTTCTACTATACATATCATATATGTAATTGTAGGAACGAATGGAACTTTAATTAAAGAGATGAATTAGTTTTACTGGAGCATAACCGCAAGAGTATTGAAAACTAATTCGGTAACACTCAATATCAACGATTCATATCATATAAGATTTAATTACTCCCACTGACCAATTCCATCAAGATGGAATCGTGGAAGTTTAATATTGAGTAAAAATCATATTCATTAAATAACTTTAGAACTAATTGCCTTAAATTCATATGTTTGATCATATCAAATATCTTTGAACAATTCAAAGAATCATGATGAATTTCAAATATAGTTTTCAACACTTCAAATAGAATATCTTTGAACTATTCAAAATATTCTATCCGCGTTTCATCAGAAAGCATATCAAAAGTTCTCGAACCATTCAAGATGTTCAATATATTTTCATTTCGAAACATGTAACTAAGTCATGACAATTCATTAACTAAGTTATGAAGTAAAGAAAACTATCCAATGTAATTTCTAATTCATTAAACTACATACTTCCAAAGTATTAGTCTAATAAATTTGTGGTACAATGACGATCATTGGTTATATTAGATTTAATCACATCCTGAATATAATATTCATTAAATGGATAAAGATATATGGTGTGATCTCGTATCAGACCATCCTTTACCATACAGAATAAGCATATAATTCTTATGTGATAAAATCTCATAAAGCATTGTTCTAAGTTATTTAGTTAACCGAACATTTTCTAAATGTTTATCTTTTCATTAATGACACAACTAGTCATATCAAAATATGTAACAACTGTTTGTAAAGAACAAGTAACTATCCAATAGTCATAATTTCTGATATCAAATATCAAAACAATTATTAAACATTATTTAAATAACTACGGAGATCTAGGTACCAATACCTATAGTTGTCATATTGTTAGAATCAATATTCTCTATACACAACTATACACATCTCATTTCTTAAGCTTTATAATTTGCGTTCAATTATTCACAACAATTGCGAATAATTGATTAGCAAACTTTGTCAGACACGTGACTTTTAAAAGTCATTAAGCCAAGAAACGTCATTATAAGATAAACAAAATACCTAATGGGGTTTTCTTAATGCAAGTCAAGAATCTCGAGACATGAACTAGTTCGTGTCAATTCTTACTGCACAAGAAACTACTCTTACTAGATAAATATATCCAAAATATATATCTATTTAGATTACTAATCGTGACTTAGTAACTAAGTCACTAACCATCTTGATTTTCAAGAAAATCGGAACAACAATTCCCGATGGTTTGAACTAATCTAACAATATCTAAGTCTACTGTCATTCTAGAACCTATTCTAGAAAACGCAACCATAAGTAAAGTCAGAAAACATATTCAAGTAATATGTTATGCAGTGGATTAGAAGTATAATTCTATAAACAATATAGAATAAAGGGAAAAAAGCAGCAAATTCCAAAAAATTACACACTGCTTTAGTTATGGATTTTTAACCCAATAGTGTCTCCCACTACTTTACGTAATATCGTAATCCCCAACGGAGACTGAGAATTAAATAATTAAATCAAATTCCATAGTGAGAGTAGGATCCCATGAATATATTTCGACTCACAGCTTTGGCACGATCTCGCCTACGTATATTCATTAGGTAGACAACTCATTGTCAATCACTCATCAGTGACTTCTGATTTTGGTCCTGACCGTTTCTCGTTATGACAGTTTTGGCACGTTCACAAGGAGGCGTGTCAAGGTTACCGATGTAGTCCTGAAAGCTTTGGCAATCAAGATTTTTACTTTCACTTGAATTTGTCTAGTATCAATATACAACCGGCATGGATAAAATTCTATCAACACACCCTCACTGCTTTGGCACGATCTCAGATGCAGCCATAGAAAGTTACCCATAAACCGTATTGATAAGACGGACCAAGAAACATGCATCCAATACCGTTACTTTACAGCTTTATTTTAAGTGGGGATATTCCACAAGGAAGCATTGCTCCACATCAAATGCAGAATTTAATCTAAATCATTTTCTAAACAATTCAATTCTACCTATAGAAAACGTAACTTAACTTAACTATTAAATTTTCGTTACGTTTTCCGTTAGCGTAAAATCGAAAAGTCAAGAAACATATAGATTACATGCATGTGCGAATATTAAAATTGGATACATATCATATATCAAGCATGACTAATGTAATGGATGAAGCATCAGACCTGCTCTGATATCATTTTTGTTGGGGTTTGGGCGAAGGTCGCGGCGGAAGCGCTGTTCGGGGCGAAATCGTAATTTTAAACTTTTAAATTACCGAATAAATTATTCAATATTCAATATGAATAATTTATTCATATTTCACCTAAGCACATTTATTCGCTATCAAATAACGACATAAATAAGGTTGAAACTTCGTGAAACTTTTACGAAAATATTTTTCCGCAAAATGACGTAAAACACGTTTTTGAACGAACCGACCACCCAACACTTATGGGGACTTTCCAGGTCAGCCCAAATAGTGTTAGGGCAGTTCATGGGCTACCCGAACAGTAACAAATTCACTGTTTGGGCAGCCGTCACCCAGTTGGCTCAAAAGTCACCCGGTAACGCTGTTTTTCGCCGTTTTCACTTATTTCAACTCCTAAATAATTTCCGGCAATTGTTCCAACACCCAAAACACATCCAATAAATTTAAATGACATCATTTTAATCACCAAAATAGAATCAATTCCAGATCTGATCCAGAACAGAAAAATGTCAATTTTCATGCTTTAAATCCAATTTTTCAAGATTAATCCAATTAATCTAAACACCAATCAAATTCACCACACATAAAGCACCTAAGAACAATTCTAGGCATTAAAAGAGTGTTCATAACACTCTAGAATGGCAACATGTCATCTAATAATCAATTTGAACAATAATTACACTAAAATCATCCAAATCACTTTACACATGTACCAACACTTCCAATTCCATCCACCAAAACCAAAAGCCCCAATTTTCACAAAAAAAAAAAAGGAACCCTAGAACTATTCTAACAATTCAAGAAAACATGAAACTAATTTCCAAACTTATGGTTGTAGAAGATTACCTTTAATCCCTTGATTTCCTAAGCTTTTTCTTGAATTTTCCTTTATTTTTTTCATGATTTGATCAAACAAACCCTAGGGCTTTTTCTCTCTCAATTTTCGACTATGGTGGTTATAATAAGGAAGATGAAAATTTTTTAACTTTAAAAAATCCACTTAGCCGACTTTAAGGGGTAGTTTTGGCATTTCCAAAATTTGATCACATCAAATTACATTAAACTTTATATTAACAAATCATATTTGCACAAATAAAGTTTAATTAAATCATGCCATGTGTCATCAATAATAATTAAACACATTTCATAACATTTATGAAATATGAATATTATTTAACTATTCAAATATTTAACAATTAAATATCTAAATAATTAATTAATATAATTATTATTATATATGTATTTTTATTTACAATAAATAACAAATACATATATTTATGGCATGTGTCAAAATCTCATTTGACGATTAATTAATGCGCATATAATCAAATTATGTATCAAATACAAATCCACAATAATTACTATTGGCCAAAATCCCATAATACATGTGTTATCGTTTAACCGATTAAACAATTCGAATTAACTCATTTAATTTGATGAAGTATTATGAATAATCTATATTATTCATAACGCGTTGCCCAAATGCTCAACGAGTACACTTCATATTGTGTGACTCTCTAAGTTTAGGTTTATCCGTCACGAAATCCAATTTCGTGTCCATAATTCACCCACTCATGAATTATGACGACCACGGATAATCTCGCTAAACTATGCAAGTCGAGGTCATTGCATACGTATAATCCTTCCGTCAAAGGCTATCCATATTATACATGGGATATAGATAAAAACGTCAAATCCTTTCGGTATAATATAGTCGACTTTCAATTTACGATCTCTAAATAACACTCGGAACAAGCTTCTGAAGTTATACCACGGCCATGGGATACATATGCCCTGTACAAAGGACTGACGGATCATATCTTGATACGCACTGGATATCATGAGCATCAGTCCACACCCAACGAACAGGCGGAGGTCTAATCATGAATAGATCGGTGACGTGACTGCCATCAAAGTGTGGAGGATAACTCATATATCCACTGTGGTATCTCAAGTCGAATGACCACTATGCTCGCTCAACTCGAGAAGATTCCTATTGACGTTGGTGTACCATATATTAGGAAATATTCAGTGAGTCGTTCAGTGTTTATCAAATAAACACCTACATATTTATACGAGTCTCCCGAGACTCATGGTTCATTGGGATAAACCATCGAACCAAGTCAGGATATACGACATGTACTGGTCTCAGCGGATTTTACTAACCGACCCGTGTTAGTAAATCTTGACAAGAAACTTTATTTAAGGATATACATCTTATAATGCGTTTCCCAATGTCAATTACAAACTACGTTGTAACTGCGCACTACATTGTAAATCTTAGGGTCTTTGTCTAATATATATGTATCACTAAACCAGATTTAGTTTCAATCTATCGTAATTAGATCGAATATATGTATATAAGACAAGAGGTGGTACCAATAAATAAGTAATATTATGGAAAATAGAATTGCTCGTATTTATGAATCAGACATAAATACGATCCGGATTGGCACTCTGAGCACCAACCCTAACAATTTCTCCCACTTGCTCTAGTGTCAATCCACGGTATCATATACACATCTCAATGTGTATCACATACTCATGGCCCTCAAGAGCCCACCTAGCACTCAAGAGGTAGGCAACAACAAGTAAGCCCGCTTTAACAAATTGAGTCCGTCCAATAAACTCAATCGTTTTCCTTAGCCAACATCATTCATATTTTGTAGAATCTAAATTCCATATTAATATGACTCATATGCTATATCAGTATTGTGCTATAGCTATTGAGTTGTCTATGTATTTAGAGATCAAATTCAAATACTATGAGAACAACCACAAGCACTACACTAATATGAAAACTTATAATCTATAGGGTCGCTATGCAACTTCATAAGTAATTACTTCATAAGTTGCAACTGATTCAACTAGTTTAGTAGAATCAATGGTGACACTCTTGTAGGCATTGCATTTTTGCATGTGAAACCCGATGATGAGTCTCATTTGGAGGCACTACCTTTTGAGTCACGGAAGCCGCGGGAAACGGATATCGGAAGAGAAAATTCAGAATAAACAAGGTTCACTGTTTTCGTTCGTGCTGCATTCGTGTATGCGTTCGAACGGAAAACATATTGCGAGCGTTCGTGTCGCGTTCGAGGAAGCGTTCGAACGGTGTCGGTAATTCTGGTTTTGCTGCTAGCCTCACACCCCAGCCCATTTATCTCCCCAAAGCCCATAAATCACATCCCAAATTAAATAAATAAATATTAATTAAAACATTAACTAAATAAGATATTAATATAATTAATTAAATAATTAAATAAAACATTTACCAAACCTAAACTAAAATCATGCCTAATTTAAATAATTTGAATATATCATATACTAAAATTAAAAAGAAGATATGCCTAATTAAAATCAATCCTAACCAATTAAAACCAATCAAATATTTGACTTCCTAATCTAATAAGACATCTACCAATTAAAATAGTTGACTTCCTAATTTAAAATATTTTGTCCCCCATCAATCTTGTGTATACCATTCTTAGGACTCCTAATTTGGAAACTATATCTCTTCCTTGTGAGACAAGGGCAAACCCTAGCTCTCTTCTATATAAACATGCATTAGCCTAGCCACACCATCTCTCCACTCTCTCTAATACACGCCCAAGACATCAAAAACACTTCACATATACACAAAAAGACAACAAGAGCCTCAATCCTCCACCATAACCGAATCCACTACAAGCAACAATCCTCCATAGCCGAATCCAAAGCACCAATAACCACCATAGCCGAATCCAAAACAAATCAAACTCACCCTTAGCCGAATCCAGAACACCAAAATCCTTCAAAGTCGAGACCACCACAAGCAATAACCCTCCTTAGCCGAATCAAAACACTCCCCTCCTTCACCGAGAACACATTCCACATACAGCCCTTACAACCACTGAAACACCCCTAATAAACACTCAAAACCAGCCCCTAAATCACCTTAAAACAGCAGCCCAAATCCTCTTAAAACAGTCCCTAAAAACCTTAAAAACAATAACATAAAGACTGCATAGATAATCTTGAAAATAATCACGCACAACTGCACTAAGAACCCACACAAACTTGGAACAGTCCATTGAAATGTCAAAACAGGTGGCCTGAGCAGTGAGCAGCAAAACAGAGGCCGAACAGGAGCAGAACGGAGTTCGAACCGCAAGCAAAACAGCAAAGCAGTGAGCTAGGACGCTAAACCAGTGAACCGGAGAAGTGAGGAGATGTACCCTTCCGACGTCCGTGAAACGCAAGCCTGAAAGTTGGCAAAAAGGTTAGACCTGAGGGTATCTTTCACACTCGTTTTTCTGTATTATTTATTAATATTACTTGCATGATTGTCATGTTGAAATGCATGTTGTGGCCTTTGAGTAGATAAATATGCATGAATTATGAGATGTAATATGTTGTGGCTGTGGAATAAAATGAGAGACGTGTCAACTCTCGCGGTATATCGGATGGAAACCCGGACATAAATTTCATAGCCGATTCTGAATGGACGGTAATATGAACTGTACTCGGGACACAACTCCACGTACCGCTTGAGTAAACGGCACCCTCTTTTGTTTTGTGTTGCTTTTGTTTATTTTTCGTCACTTGAATTCTGTATGTTGTTTATTTATGCATGATTCAATCGAGCGCATGGGCTTAGTAAGTGGAATGAAAGATCCCCTTTGGGGAGGGGTTAAAGCCCTTTACCACGATGCTTTTCCGCGCCGGTTGATGTGTGTTCGGCTGGATGCAAGATACGTTCAATCGGGCATACTTAGTTTGATATTATTGTCCTTATCTTTTTATGCATGGTTCAATCAAGCGCATGGGCTTAGTAAGTGGAATGAAATATCCCTTATGGGGAGGGGTTAAAACCCTTTACCACGATGCTTTGCCGCGCCGGTTGATGTGTGTCCGGATTGGATGTAAGATGTGTTCAATCGGGCATACTTGGTTTTGATATGATTGGCTCTATTTTGTATGAATGATGCGATCGAGCGCATGGGCTTAGTGAGTTAGTCCAAATGTCCTCTATCTGAGAGACGAAGAGCCTAAAAGGCCACCTTTGTGACACTACTTCGCCGCGCTGGACGAAGTGTGTTTGGGTTGAATGTACGTTCAATTGGGCATACGAAGTCCTACACTTTTGTTGTCTTTATTTCATGTGTTATGATGTGACGCACATGGGCTTAGTATGTTGGTCTAAAGGTCCTCTCTTTGAGAGATCAAGAGCCCCAAAAGGCCACCTTTACGGCAGTACTTCGCCGCGCCCCTTTATTTTGTTGTTTATGTATTGCGTCTCATTTCATACATCAGGTCTGTTCCCGTTCGAACGCGTTTACGAACGCAACTCGAACGCGCATGCATTTTGCCTTATCATGCATCAGGTCTCAATTCTGTTCGAACGCGTTAACAAACGCCATACGAACGTGAGCATTCTGTTTCATTTCCGTTCGAACGCGTTAACAAACACCATACGAACGTGAGCATTCTGTTTCATTTCCATTCGAACGCGTTATCAAACGCTGCACGAACGCGAATACACTGAACTGAGACATATTCATCACATGCCATGTATAATTGTTTCTTAGGTGATTTTTTATGGAACCACACATAGTCGTTCTTATCTTTGTGCACATAATAATGAAAAGCATGATTATCCCATTAGTTGCGTCATTTGCCTTAGTCTTGATTTAACGCATTACGATTCATATACCTATGCCATGATGACTTTGGAGTATTATTTCTTGTGATATATCGGATGGAAACCCAGACATAAATTCCGTAGCCGATTCTGAATGGACGGTAATGCGGTCTGTACTTGGGATACAATTCCACGTATCACTTGGAAAAGTGCTCACATGTATGCTTGTGCGGTTATTATGTATGCTTGTGTTTTTCATGAATATGATATGCTGAATGAAGTTGTATGTTCGTTGTTACTTTGAGGTATTTTCAGGCATGTGTTCTTAGATATGAGATATATGTGAAATGTATGCATAAGTGTTATTTTGTACCCGTGAATATAGAAGCATGATATTCTTAGGAATAAGTGTTACTTAAGCCTGATTAAATTATTATGTAAATCCTTTCATTACAAATGGCATAAGTAAGGGACCATTCCGAACCCAACGGTTTGAGGTCTTCCCTTGCGAGGGGTGAGTGCGGCCTTAAATCTCATTTTCCCGGTTCACACCGGGTGGCGACTCCATTATTCTTCAGTTTAGTCCCCCGTGGCTACTCCGTACTCCCGATCGGGCCGCGAGCCCGGGACAACATGTGTCGCCCCAGATTTCTGTGTTCCTACAACTCTCACTGTATCTTTTCTGACTTTATATGACATAGATCATATAATGTCATAATTAGGATCACAACTAATCTGACCTTCTGGTTGCAGACTAAATTCTCCATGTCCTAATGGAGTCTATTACTCATGTAGGGTATGTATGAGATAGACTCTGTCAGGACAGCTTCCTTAACTGGTTTTACAGATGAGTGAGGATCTGGGTAGGTTGGGTCTTATTTATTGGATTCCTTGACTAGTGCATCTAATCCTTTTTCCTGTTGTTATTCATCTCATTGGCTTGTGGTCCTAGGTTTGGGGAACTCGGAGTCTCTACGTGCTTATGGTACCTCAGATCTATTAGAAACCTCTACGATTTTTCCTTATTTCTTGATTATTCTGGCCTTATAACTGTTCTTAACCATTCGAGGAGCTCGCTATCTATACGAAGTGTTCAAGAATTAACAGATCGGCTGAAGAATTTCTGAAAATTAAGGAATCTTACTTGTAAGGAGATGATTTTACTTAGGTTTACTCGTTATTTTACTTTTGGTTGGACTTGCTATATTCTACTTCTCTATCCCAAGTTCTGGTGTCTTCCATATTATCTTACTATGTGTCTCTGGTTCTTACTACTATAGGTATTGGCATTTACTTATCTATCTGCTTACATACCTCTATCTCTATTTGCTTCTGATTGCTTATTTTATCTTTCACTTCTCTTTCTAGCTTTATCTTTCTCTTTCTATCTTTATGGGTGGGTACTCTTGAATTCACTATCTCTTTCTGTCTCTGGTTATCGAAATTTTTTTACCTTCTTTCTTACTTTCTTGTATCTTTCCTATCTCATTCTCTTGGTTAATTTTTCTTATATTTAGTTTCTGATTTCATAGAGCTGATTAATTTCAAAAAGATTCTTAACTTGGATCTATAGTGTAATTGTTCTTGCGAGGAATACTATTTGAATAGTTTGGAAAGGTTTACTAACCTGTCTATAGTTCTTGAGGACGTACTCGAGGATCGGATACTGGAGAGGTAGTGTCTCGCATACGAGTATCCCGGACATACTGCGTATACCAGACCCCATCATTCTGCCCACTGCAGTCACTGACTCCCTAGACCATGCTCTGATACCATCTTTGTAACATCCCCAGTCCGGGAGATGTTACCGGCAGGGGATAGACCGTACTAGCCTCATAAGCCTCTGACTCTGTTGACTACTATTCATTTACCGATACTCCTTTCTTTAATTAAGTATATATATAGCGTATATGTGGAACCGTAGCCTAAACTTGAAACTTAACATATTAACTCAAATCCAATAACTGTATACATAATGACATATGTTTATACAAAGACTACACATAACTCAAATATTAATATAAGGCCTTTATTCGACTCTAACTGACTCCAACTGGACTCTTATTCCTTAATTTGGACCAGTGGACTCCACACCATAATGACTGCAACAATATTTGTCCTCCCGAACGCGTCCTCCGAGAAACCTGCAACCACATAAAACTAGGAGTGGGGGGTTAGATCGCTATTCAATTTAAGTGAGTGGACGAAAAAAAACTGAAATACTGAAATAAAATCATTTGGTTCTAAAATCAAGGTTTCAACAAAATAACTTATAGGAAAACTTTCTTTCTGAAAACTTCGCTTGAAACCTCTTTAGTAAAATTTCTCTTTCTAAAATCTGTTTTTGAAAGTCTGGTTTCTGAAAACTATTTCTGATCACCGATTTTCTGAAAATTGTTTACTAAAAATCTTATATCTGTAAACTGCTCTGTATCTGAAAAATTTGACGTATGGGGGCGTTACGTATCATCGTCCCCCATACGCCTAACTGGAGCCAGCAGTACAAATCCATGACTTTGGGGCATTACATATCGTCGTCCCCCAAGCATGCCACTACTGTCCCTGAAATTGGTGGTCTTGGGGCGTTACGTATCGCCGTCCCCCAAGCCACAAACTAGAACTGGGGTTGCGGATCTATGCTACCCTCCAAGCTCTGAAACTAGGGTCTATGGGCGTTACGTATCGCCGTCCCCCTAGCCCTGATCTAGGATATGGGGGCTTTACGTATCGTCGTCCCCTCAGTCCTCTACATGTGCACATGTTCTATGTCTGTCAATTCCATCTTTGTATAAGTTACATACTGGGGTGAGTTTTTCCCTCATACCCCGAAAAATATAAACTCATGCTTTAAATCTCAAAACTGTATCAAATATTTTCTAAAAAAATTCTTTCTTAATTAAAACTCAAATCATAACTATTTATGAAATGACTGTAATAATAAAACATTCTAACGCCATAAAGTGTGAAAGCAAATCTGATATCAAAACTTAAAAAATAAAACCAGTTTGAGAAAAGAGGTCCACTCACAATTAGGAAATCTGACTGGTATCACTCGTTTACTGAGAAAACTTTGGTTCCTGCGATGATCTACATTGGATAGACTGGATTAGAAATGGATTAAGGAACGTACTACAGAATCAGGCTAAAATTTACTTATTCTATAGTAAGCTCTACCACTTTAAGGTATCGTTCACATATCATGATGTACCATGAACATACGAGTTGATACGGGACTTATAGGGTAGCCCCTAACGCGTTTGGGTAAAACTGGGGTGGCTTAAAATTGATTCAGGCAGAATTTTGATCACGCGTCGCGACGCAGGACACTGCACGTCACGACGTGAATCAACCAGAAACGTGCTCTGAATTTTGTTGTGCTCGTCGCGACGTAAGTTTCTTACACGTCGCGACGAGTGCACACCAGAAGCAGATCCCTCCAAATTGCCCAGAACGTGTCGTGACGTACGGTGATTCGCGTCGCGATGTAAGGCCAAAATTTAGGCCTGAAACCCATTTCCTCATGTCCTTAAGCCCCAACTCACTTCCCATCTTCCATATCCCAACTCTTATACAAAAATTCTATACTTACTCATCATAAAACATCATCAAAGCAATTTTTAATAAAATCCCTTAATTAACTCAATTCCTCAATTTCATTGATTCCTACTTAACATCATCTATACTCATACTCATTAACCATGTAATCAATATCACACCCAAGTCATCAACACATTAAAATTACCAAAACATCAATACTTAATGAGTAATAATTTGGGTCAAGACCAATTCTTACCTTACTTGCTTGATTTCCATCTCCCTTCAAATCTTTACTACTTGCTCTTCTCCCTTCAAGCTCTTGGAGAATGATTTTTTGCCATCCTTTTCCATTTTCTTCTTTCTCTTCTCTCTTTATTCTTCTCTTTTGTTTATTCTTCTCTCTTCCATTCACGTTTCTTCCTCTTCTTTTTGTTTCAAAATTTTATGATTTGTGAATAGTATACTCTTATATATAGTGGGAGTTGTATGATATTTGGAAGGTTGGAGATAAGTGTAGAATTGTGTAGAAAGTTTGGGATTCTTCCAAATGAATCCAAAATTACTGTTCATCCGAATTTGACTTGCGTTTTAGACCTAATTCTGGTCCGAATTTGGAAAATTAATCAACGCGAAAGTTGTAGATCTCGATCTCATCTTTCTAAAGATATAAAATCCATAAAATTCAGAGTTCAAATGAAAAAGTTATGGCCCAAATACTATGGGCTATCCAGAGTTGTACGTTATACAGTCTCATGTCGAAATTTCAGAAAATTAACCGAACATCCCCAAAGTCGTTTCATGAGTGTATTTGTGCCCATACATAATTTATATTATATTATCTTCGTCCCACAGTACCACAACGTAACAGTAATAGGACTACAGGTCGTTACAGAGATGGCTGCAGTACCTCTCTCGTGCTGCTTTACTGCAGACGAAAAATATTAATGATTAATTATTTTTTGTTAAAATACAGATAAGTAAACATATCCACTTACCTCATAATGTTTGTCGCGATGCGTGAAAAAATACTTGGAGCCTCCAATATGGTTGAACCGTAAAGTTTGTCGGTTTATCTTATTTCACATACAAAATTTCTAAAAAAAGGAATTAGTCATTATTTTACTATAAAATGAAATATTATAAAAGTTTTAAACTTATCACGTATCCATCTGAAGCCCACATGACGCACAGATACCCCCAATCATCCTCACTAATGTCATGCGGTCGATGAGAAACAACATTATATGCACCATACTAGTCGAAAATGGGTTCGAGTTTCTTCATGTGGTAGTTCAAGTATGCCTTGCCCATACAATGGTCGACATACTTGACCACGTTCGGAGCGGTCAAGTCAACGTTGAACCACTCATGCACAACAAAAAATACAATAGTTTAATATTTCATTTAAAAAATAAAAATAAAAATTGATGCTTAAAATGATACTTATTGACACAACCGTGAACAAGTCGTGCCGTGTTAGTTTCGGTATCTTCGTCCAACACATGTACTGTTAGGGAGCGTTACACCGCTCAATAGTCCAAATTGCGTTGGTGAACTTTGGATTATGGCGCCCAATTGTTTCTCTCCATTGTCGGATATGCATATCAATATCCGTTTGTAATCCTTCACTTGAAGCGCCAACTCCAAATCTTTGTATCACCCCAAGATCATCTAATTGTAGGGGTTGAGTTAATGGCCTGAGCAGGTGACTGATAAGGCTGAATTTGGTAGAGTATATGATACTACAGTATAAACTAACTTATAAGTTATTAAATAAAATATAAATTAGTGTTAACGCCAGTGTAGAAAAATAATATCGTGATTATACTTTACAAGTTCACCAAACTTTACACCAAAGGATGTCTAAATCTTATTTCATGAATGCCAAGAATTTCAAGAGGATGATAATTCGTTTTATGTATAACTTGATGTTGATATTTGTTGCTAAGTTGGCCTTTCAATTCCAATAGTTGAATTTGGATAATGAAAAAAAGTTTCTTTTAATATTAGTAATTAACTTCGTATACAAAAATGTATGTCTGGTTGAATATGAATGTTTAGTTGTAAACTTAACTATTTATATAAATTAATATCATTGACCTTCCCGTATTTTGTCGTAAATAATTAGATTCAGATGATTTTTAAATCCATATAAACAAATTTTCACTGAATATTTCTGAAAATTATTATTTATTTTTGTTAAAATTCTAATCAATTTACAAATATTTAACATCACTAGTATGTGGCAATAAGCCACTCCTAACTGATTTATTAGTAAGTATACTTATATCATTGAATTTCCTCTATAAATAAACATTTTGAATTGTTAAATTTATATTCTGAACAATGATATAAAAACTAAACGATGATAAAACAATAACAAAAACATCATCAAAAATGACATTATTATTATTATTATTATTATTATTATTATTATTTTATTTATGACTAAAACAACATCATTTTATAATAATTTTATCCTCATTTTTATCTCTTTAACATTTTTCATTCTCTATATCATTCTTTACAAAAAAAAATTAGAAGATAGGCCCACAAAATCTCACTTTGAAGTTTGAATGTCTTAACATGTTGGGATTTGATTGAATCAGTAGAATAGCTGAGTTGCCAATGAACACTTCCCAAAAGCATTGCCCTAGAATTGTGTTTTCAAATATATATATATATATATATATTCGGAGAGGCAAAACACAAAAATAATTTATTTTAGTGTGGCTACTGTTTTAGGGTATAATTCAAATAATTATGCTCGAATAAAATAAAAGCGTTCATTTTTTTTTAAAAATTCAATCTCCTTAAAAATAATATATATATATATATATATATATATATATATATATATAAAAGTTACGAAAATACTTGAATTATATGGTGCCCCTAATGGGGTGATTTGATAGTAAATAATTTAGGATTTGATTGTCAGGTACGAAGTTCGAATCCAAAAAATATATTTATTGTAAGAGTCCGGCGCAGTCAGAGGTTTTACATGTTCCGCTTAAGCTCGAATCATGTTATTTGACGACAGAGTTTACAAAAAAAAAAAAAAAAAAAAAAAGTCATTTAATGATATTACTTTTATAGAAATTAACATAATATATATTGTTTTAAAATGATCATGAGTTCTATACGTAAAATTACAATTTTGGCCTGTGTATTCTATGACACTTTATTTTGGTAGGGTTTGGGTGACATTCAAAGATTAACATAAAGAATAATTCACTTTGAGGAACAGTACTAGCTTAATTAGCAAGCACTAAAATTACTTAAAACCAATTTAGGACCACCTGCCTCATCATGTTAAAGCCTGATTTTGAAGCCTTTTAAGTAATTTGAAGGCTGGATTAGCATGTGATCCCCCATTAAAGCATACTCTTTTTTTTATTTATTTAATTTATTATTGTCCATATGAATTTAGATCAAGTGTTTAGTTGAGATGTACTAATGAGTGTTTTTTTATTATACGCGTGTATGAATAATAATAAACAATTAATATTTAATTACATATAAATTCTTAATCAACAATTAATAATCACAATTTATAAAACTACAAATTCAACACAGCACCAAATTCAAGTCCTCTCTCAAACCGGGACCAGAATTTCTTTGTGGCAGTTTTTTTAATTTGGCCTGCCGGCAATGAACTTGCACAAGAGAAACCTTTATGCCTCCAACGACAAAATTCTATGAAAAATAATTTATCTAGAAATTCATTAATTAAGACAAGCAAGCTGGGGCAGGATTAAGAGTGGGTTATCCTTATCCACGAGTTCTATACCGACTCCATAATTTTCAGTATTTTTTTAGAAAAAAATAATTAAATATTTAACTATTAATATTATCAGGAAAAAAAAAACCAACCACCCCATATTAAAAATCTTGCCTGATCAGCCTCTGCAAGTAAATAATTAAACTTAAATTAATTTGCTAGTATCCATCCAGTATATTTTACATACGTAGAATGAATGAGGCTAAATTTTCTCTATAACCCATCTATAAATAAATTATGAAGGTAGTTTTTGGATTGAGTTAGATTCATGAATTTTAATATAGCATCAGTGTCAATCTCATTCACGAGTGGGTACACATGCAAAAGACCGACTTGAAGGTGAAGAGGAATATTGAGAAAGATATCTCACACCGACTAAAAAAAAAGATATTGGTATAATATAGAAGTATAAGGCAACAATTATCAAACTACAATTAATAATGCCGTATTTAGACAAGCACTGAGCATCAATCCTCATCTATAAGAGTAATGATTACTCAAATAACCCATCTAATGATACACTTTAGGCATAATAATTTAAATTTTCTGATATTTTTGTTATTTTCAATTTTTATTATGTATAAAGTGTGTGATTTGAGTGTAAAATTATCATTCTTGCATCTAAAATTAATTAATCAAGTCACTAATTTCACAATTAATTTTATCTCCATCCACTAACTGAAAGATATATATATATGCTTCATGCAATCTTCTTATTACCGAGAAAGAGAGCCAAAAATTTGACACACTCACAAAGTGATTTTTTACTTTTAAGTATCAGAATGTTGAAATAATAAAATAACCCGGTAAGTCTGGGGTCGATCCACAAAGAATATATTTAATAAAATAAAATAATAATTTGAGTGAAAATAAAAAGATTGAACTATTCGAAATGATTGATAATTTTTTAAATTGGACCGCAACAATAAAATAAAATGATGGGGCTAATGGGTCAACTTTTAATATTTCAAATTTAAAAATAACACTTTTATAATATATAAATTTTCATTATTATCCAGTTAATTTATTTCAGGAATTAATTATGTTAAAACATATAAAACCAGCCATAAAGGTGATGATAACATTTATCTATAACAAGTCCAGTTAGGTACTCAATTACGCCAAATAAGTAAAACCAGTCATATAGGCGGTAATAAATTTTGTTAATAATTAATCCAGATTTAAATTAACTATTAGTCTTTATATTACAATTCATATATTATAATATAAGTGAGATTAATCTATATTCTCGTATTAAAAGCTCACCATTTACCCTAACATGATGAAATTAAACACACATAATTTTATTAATGAAAGAAAAATAAATTACAATAAAGCTTAAAAAAAATAAAATATACAAGACACTTTCTTTCAAATTCAACAAGAGAAAATCAAGAAAAAAATGAAGAATAAGAGCTAAGCATCCTCTTATTTATAGAGGATGCTCAACGTCTTCAACTATTGCATTTGTAATTATTGATGACAATTGCATGTGAAAGGGGACACACACTAACTAGCCTTTAATTATTACATATAACACACTTTCGGTCTTGAAAACTTCAGAACTAGAAATTCTTATAAACGACAAAGTTTTAGATATTTGAGTCTTCTTTCATTTGGAACTGAAATCGTCTCAATTCGATATCAGAGTAAAAAGTTATGGCCAAAATATGAAAATTGCGCAAGACTACAATTTTCGAAATTGTATACCGTTAGAACGTCATTTTAAGTTGTTGGCTTCGAAAATCCAATTATCACATACATTTTTCTAATTATTACTATACATTTTTCGAAATTTTGATATCACATAAAATTTCCGAAATTGTATACCGTTAGAACGTTTTTTTAAGTTGTTGGCTTCTAAAATACAATTATCACATACATTTTTCTAATTATGCATCCAAAGTATTATTTCATGTACATAAAAAATAAAAACAACAGTAAAAATATATAAAACATAAATTTAATTATTATTTTACAAATTTGTTAAATTAATAGGATTAATGAAATTATAAATATAAAATAATTAATTTCTCTTTTATTAAATGTACCAACAAGGTAAAACTAAAATATGTCAGATCCAAGAGAGATTCCCATATTTAATATTTGCAATTTAGAGAAGATTTTTTGTCGTTAATTATATATACATGCTTAATGAACAAATTTTCTTTATTGATATGATTCCAATCAAAAGACATGAATAGAAACCTAATAACCACAAGAGATAATGATCCCACCACAAAATGAAAACCTAGTAACAACAAACGAATAACTAACACGTGCGCAAAAATCCATGCAAATAAAGCCTGCAAGTAATACATACAAAAAAAATAATTAATAATTAATTTATATCAAACAGCATCACCACCAGATCTAAATACAAATATGCCATAACTAAATACAGGACATGGAACTAAAAGGCAAAGCTGTTCGTTCATGGCAACACAATTTTAACGTCTTTTCTTCAAACTTTAAGAAAGCTGAAACAAAAAAGACACACAATGATACCAACGATAAGAGACATTACATAGACACTTATGTGAATTTATTATCCAAACACATACCCTTCAACTTTCAAAAGAAAGTAAGAAACTAATAAAAGTTGCTTTTATATGCTAAATTACATAGACCTTTTCTGCTTGGAACCGAGGAAAATTTCTCTAGAAATTTATTTATTGTATAGTACTGGTATGAAGTGAAGTCAACGACGTCGTTCTGGGGTCCAGTGAGGAGCAGCTAGGCTAAAATGCTTTGAGACCACCCTAGCATCAAGCAGTTCCAAAATGGGAGTGAAGCTAACACACCTTGGGACTTTGTACTGATTAATGGATGCGCCCCTTGAAATTGCATAGTCCATTAGCTCCTCAAATGTCCCATTTTTCACCACCCTTATCTCTAGCGGTCCAATTGAGTTATCAGCAACTCGTCCTTGTCGATAAACCGAGTTCAGTGACTCTTCTATTGCCAGGCAACATTGATTCAGCACCTCATGACTCGGTGAATTCATTGGATCCTTAACAAGCAACTCCCAGAATATCACATAATGTCCTGGAATTGTCCTTGTGTCAGCGTAACTTGTGTACTCAGCAACGCTGGTGTTGAATTCCTTCAACAGTAAGGAAGCATTTTCAATGCCCTTTTGTAATTCAGCCTCGTCGGTTTTGTCCGAGTCAATGCACAACAAAACATTCTTTCTTCTGACAAATCGAAATTGTGGAGCCGAGTTGTAAAAGCCGGTGACAAGGAGTATGTCACCAACTCGGTAACGGTTCAGGCCTGCATAGGTTGTTATCACAAGTTCGTATTCTTTGCCAACTTCCACGTTGGCAAGATCAACAAGCTGACGTGGATCATTTGGGTCATGAGGCAAGAACTCAAAGTAAGCCATGTTTGGCATGATAGTGTAAGAGACCTCAGATGGTTTGCACATTGGCTTTAGGTTAAGCCCAAAATAGCACTCAGATGAAGCATACATGGTGCAAGCCATAGGCAAGCCGCCACTGTAATATTCAAGTGTGGGAATGTACTGAGCCATGGCTCCAGTGACAATCACATCAAGATACTTTGTGTTTGGCCAAATTCTAGTTATGATACCTTCCCAGTTCTCTCCTGAGCATTCTTTGGTGATAAATTCAGCCAGTTCTGGGTTTGGTTTCAATAAATTTTCCATACATGCCCTAATTGAAGGGTCAGTGATATTAGGGTTTAGGGTTCCAGTATAGATATCATCGGCAAGTTGTTGCCAATTCATTTGCAGGAACTTAATGGCTCTGACGAGGCCCGAGGCAAAGACTGCACCGACGCGAAGCACTTCTAGGCGAATGAAAAGGCCACAGAGCATCTGAGTGTACATGCTCTGGAAAGAATCGGCGCAAAGAATTGCCTCGTTGGGGCTAGTGTAGACGTTAAATGGATCATATGGCCTGGTCTTGAAGTGCTCACTCTTGTAGTAGCTAGTGAGCACCGGACGTGCCAATAGCCCACTTGGGGTCATCGTTTCTGCTTTCACAAACAAGAAGTAAAGGCCCTTCCCTTTGTCCAGCCCCGGCACATAACTGTCAACACACACATATTACGAAAACATTAATATATGATATTAATATTTTGTTATATATATATAAACCAAAAAATAATTCAGATAAAAATTATATCATGACAAATATATATATATATATGAAAAATGAGAACAAATCGTAGCAAACAAATTAAGACAAAAAGTGCTCACAGGTTCATGACAGGCATGAGAAGGCTGTATAGCTTCTGGCGACGATCCAACTCTTCATGAATTGTTGGCATCAGTTTTCTTTCACCAGCTGAAGTCCCAGAACTGCAATTTAAATAATTACATACCAAAAAAGAGTGAGAAAAATAAAAAAAATAATAATAATAAGTAAACGAAGATAACTTGTAAGGATATTTTGGCACTCTCACCTGGTGAGGAACTCAGAGACAGGGTGAGAAGACAGGATGGCACTGCGATCACCATTAGCAATACGCTGGATCTCAGGCTGAAGATCTTCGTAAGTTACAACATGAACTTTTGATTTGAAAGTGTCTCGGTCAGTTGCACCGTCAAGATTGAACCGGCGGAGGTACTCAGTCTCGCCGTTTCGGCTCAGTATTTCAGCCAAGACCCTCTCTTGAACCGAGTCAGCATTTCTTGTCATCTCTTCGATGAAACGAAGAGCTTTTGCATCTTTCTCATTAGCAGGAGTCTTAAGTGGAGATGGAAGAGCTGGACCAACGGCCATGATTGAAAGAAAAAAGAAATTTTTATTAGGGAAGGAACTGGTGTTGTGCTGTGTAGAGAAATTCAAGAAATTGCATGCCTTATATAGGGAACAAACAACGACGACCCCTTCATTGGTAACGCCATGTCATCAATGTCCACGTGGACGAATAGAAGACTTTGGCTATAGTTTCTGCCTTTCTGGTCATAGCGACATGCCAAATAGTTTTGTCGGAGAGATTGTAGTCAGTAAGGCAGACCGGTTGGGCCCATGACACGTAAGAAACACTTTCTAGACTCGACATATGGGGTCCACGTGTCTATCCATGTCAGCAAGGGTATCGTTCGGGCATAGGCGTCAGTTGGTCTAAGATAGCGACGGCTGCCGGCCGTTTTAGCTGAGGGTGCCAAAATGACAAAGGCAAAAATTATTTGTTGCATGTAACAAAGAAACCTGTATCAAAGCCTTTTGAATAAATTATCATAACTTAGCCGTAGGCATAGAGTTGTGTTATATCAAATATGATTTAAACAACTTGTAGTAATTTTATAATAAGATATGATTAAAATAAATTTAACTAATTAAAGATGTATTAATGGGTGAAGCAACCACGTTGATGTGATATATATGGTCTTTAATCAAAATTGATTTGGTTAGAATTTTGTGTACATGTTTGTACTTGTTCTTGGTGTCGAGGCTCATGGTGACGAGGTTAGGTGAGCTTTTTGCATTTGCTTTTATATTATTATATGCCATTGTTTCCTTCACCATCTTTAGGGAATGGTTATATTATTATATTATATTCGATTAATTTTTATTTAGGGATCGAAATTTTTAACATAGTGGATTAACACTGACATTAAAGGGAACCTAATGAATATATATATTTTTTAAATAATAATAATATTTGTCTCTCGTTTGTTTATCACTCTAGCTTGCTAGTTAGGGAAAGGATACCTTCATTTCTTTTCTTTTCAATTTTATTTTGCTACACTTGGACAAAGAACTTTTTTTAGGTAATTCTTTCAATAATTATAAGTTGGATTACAATTTAAAATAAACAATTATGAAATACTATCAAAGTGTACATTCATTCACATAACATGAATCTTCTTAACTGAATATAATTATGTGGGAGAGTGTTATTTTAGAAAACATTCCCAAGTGATTTTCTAATTTTAAAAAAAAATGTATATTTTGCTTTCAAAGAATTTACTTTTACTAATTGAATGTGGCTAGAGTGTCTATTTACACGAGCATAAAATATAATATTTTAGAATTCGATCAGGTGATGATGAATTATTAATTTACTATATGTTTGACTACGTGTTTAAATCCTGAAAAATCTTTTATAAAAAAATTTGGATAAAATAATATATATCAAGACCTTCTCCAAACTCTAATTAGTTGGAGCTTTATGCAATGGTTACAAATTTTGTTTAGTTTACCATGTTTATATGCACATAATTGGTCAAATGCGTATGAGTTATTTTTTTTTTTTTTTTTTAAGTATCATTGCCAGCTCAAAATATGAGTGTGGATTGCATACCTTTTCATGCGATAAAAATCAAACACTACAATATTATTGATTTTTAGCGTTAGAAAAATTTCGCCGTTAAAAGTTCATATTTTGTCGTTAAAAGATTTCCGCGTCGAAATAAAATTTTGACACGAAAACTTGATCGAATAAGGTATTTATCGTCAAAAATCAATTTCGACGTTAAAAATATATCTTCAGCGACAAAATGCTTTGTCGTTAAAAATATTTTCTTTTAGAGTAGAAAATGATTTTCGACGCTAAAACTAAATATAAAAGTACTTATCTTTAACGTCAAAAATCACTTTCGTCGAAAAATCTATATAGAATATTATGGAAAACCTTATATATTTTCTTTTAGAGTCGAAAATGATTTTTGACGCTAAAGATACTTTTAGCGACAAAACATTTCATCGCTGAAGATATATTTTTAGCGTCGAAATCGATTTTTGACGCTAAATACCTTCATCGACCTTATTTCGACGCAGAAGATCTTTAGCGACGAAATTTTGACTTTTAGCAACCAAAATTTTTCGACGCTAAAAATGAATAATGTTATAGGATATCACATACACACGTTTTAAAAGTGATGCATAATTAAAATTCAATTATATCTAAACTGTTATTCAAGAAATATTAATCATAATTTATATATATATAAGTACAAAATTTGATCCAGTCCCTAAGTTAAGTACTAAATTTTGATGGATTGGTATATGATCTGGAGAAAAATCTTGTCAGTTCTCAATAGTGAAAGATATTATTGTGAAACAAAAGGGCTTTCGATTTTGAATAATTAACCTCTTCCATTAATTAATTACTTTCCTTAAATAGGATAATTATATAGATGTTCGTTCATTTATACAATGAACGGTTGTAAAATATCCAACCTGCACCATTGAAGTGTTTGTTATTAATTTTTTTTTGTAATCGTTGGAAATCCGCCGTCAAATCATTCATTTCGGGCTTAAGTGCAGAAGGTAAAATCAATGATTATTCCAAATTCTTACAAGAAACACAATCTCTCTATTCGAACCCATGACTCAAAATAAGATCATGAGCTTTATATCTCCAAACCATGTCCATTGAGGACTGTTGTTGCTACTTTGCTAGTACGCGTATATATGGACTACGATTGCAATAATATGATTTTTGGCTTATCAGAGTTTTTCATTTTAATTTCTTGATTAAATATAAAACACGTACATTTTTGTTCAGTGTTTAGAGATTGGTATCGATTTTTAACTTGGTCTTTGAATTATGTACATACTATTTCAAACACAAATGTAATATTATATAATATAATATAATATAATATAATTTTAATCAAATATCTGATATAACAAGGACCCTCACCTATTTGATCAATTATGTCCTTGTCATTTTGCATTACTGCTGCCATTTTACAACTTCACACGCACGGCTCTATTAAATGAAAAAAAAAAACATTTTTTTTTCCACATATGCTATATTATTAAAAAAAAAGGTAATATTTTACTTAAGAGATAACTCATAGAAATTAATTAATAAATATATTCTTAATAAATAATCAAACTAAATATTAACTTGTTATCCATTTAATCACGGATTCAAATCCTAAAACTCTCTCTTATAGCAAAATTCGGAAACCTGATAAACTGGATATGATGATATTTTATTCAAATCATATTACTTAGCGATTTTAGCCTTTGAGTCTAACATTTATTTTAAAAACATATGATCGTATTGCTGATCGACAGATTCTCATGGGTCGTGCCATCAAAATGGATTATAGTGAAATTTTTTGAATAAATTTTTCATGGACTGCGACCTCTCAACAACTGCAAAATGCAAGGTGTTGACAGGTAAAAATAATTGCTAAATCTTTTGCTTTAATGGGTACTTAGAAAATTTTTGTGACCAATAATTTATGGATTTTGGAAGTGACCCATTCTTATCCTCATAATTATAAATTTCAAACCTATTAAAAATTAGCATTTAAGTTGAAGCTTCAACATTTTTTATTTATAAATTTCACCTGTCCACTTGAATACACAATTCTTGTTCTAAATTCATATTACATAAAAGAGAAATGTTAATGAGTGCTCTAATGATATATTTTAGGAATGTTTTCATGAGAAAAAAAAATAATTAATGTTTTTAAAAATTTTTACATTTCCTGTAAAAATGATGTAAAAACTTTCAAAAAAAGGATTTTTAATGAATGCCCTTAGACACTCGTTAACATTATCCTACATAAAATTACTAACCTAATTTTTTTCTCGGTTTTTTCACGTAATTGACTTTTACTTTTCGATTACATCCAAGGGAACATATTGACTATATACCCATTAAGCAATTGATTTTTAACAATGTTTAAAAGTCTCAAAATAAAATTGATGACGATCAGAATTTGATTTTGAATTTGCCACATTCTACTTCTGTGTAAAAGTTTCAAATATCGAGTCAATTAATTGATTTTTGTAGGATTAGTTGGCAGAGATTAATAAAATCAACGCCAGTAGTATACGAGTGTTGGTTTTAATTGGGTTTAATATCATATCCCAATTCTTCTTCTTGTTTTTTTTTTGGTAAAATTTTGTGTGAAGACAGCAATGTTACCATCATCGTAATTTTTGTGATTTTCATTTCCATAATCACATTTCAGTTCTTAATTCTCTTCTAATTTGAGCTTAGAACATGATCCAAAGATTTTTCACCCCAAAATTTTTAGGGGTGATAAAACATTCCGACTCTCGATTGAGATTAAAAATGATTTTTTATCCCGAATGAAACCATTCAATAATTAATAATCGATACAGGATCGAAATTAATAAATCTCGATCCACCCGATAGTTTGGGAATCCTACCCTTTGATGGATGTTGAAATCATGTGATGGACAATACATATTTTGATTGATAGACATAAGAGATTCTCATTACTCGATTAGCTTGATCAATTCCTAAAACTATCATTATAATAAGTAACTTGTTTATCCAAAAACATGCAAAAAGAAAAAGAAGAAGAAGAAGAAGAACCCTAAATCAACATCTTTTTCACACACTAAGCCAAAAGCCTCTTAATGCGGTGACAAGTTGTTTCAATAAAACGTGGTCCCAGTGTTAGGCATATGTAGTGGACTGAGACCAACTTGATAGCTAGGGCACCTTTCTCTTGTTATATAATTACAGTCGTACAAGTTAGGTCACTCTACTCGTACGAAGTGACATAATTAGCTTTGTGAAGAAGCTGCAATTAAACTTGATCAAGATGATCCATTTATCTTTTGAAACGGATAAAACTAAGTTTATGGGAATATTTAAAAGAAAAATCAATTTCTATAATGCGCCCGAAAGAATTCGAATCCTGAATTTTAAATTTGAGATAAAGATATATTCACCGCTGATATTGAAGATGATGGATCATTTATTGAAATTGATTTTTCAGAGTCAATGAATATTAAAATCATGTCGTATTTATGGTTACTTTCTGATTATCTAACGACAATTATATCATAGAGTATGATACTTCGAGGGAGTTTTATAATTTGACGGTAATAAAATCACAACCATCACTTACATACACATTATCTTTAATTTTCTTGGACAATCACAAAACTAGCTATGCAATTCAATGGAGGACTTGTCATAAATTTTCTATCACTATTGCCCCAAAACATGAAACAATTAATGTAGCATAATTCTGATGGGATTGATAAGGATTCACCATGTAAGGAAAAATAATAATATTTTTGTGAAAATTCTCAACTAATAAATACTTGCTACCATGCGGCCTGTTTGGCAAATGAAGTCTCGTTTCTTTAATTTATCAATCAAATCAAATCTTTTCAAAAAAAAAAACATTTTCCATTTCCATCAATTCATGTGGAACTTTTATTTTTTCTACTACTAAGAGGTTTATAGCAAAACATAGTCGTTGTTACAATTTGTCTATGATTGCCCATTCTTATTATTACTTAACCAACCACTCTCGTTGCTTTTATGCATTCATTTTCTTTTTATTTTCAAGGAATTATTATTAATTAATGGTGAGTTCTTTACTTGCACGAAAAATGATGCATGCATGCGTAGATGTATCAGAGTTAGAAAAATTCCTCACTCTTATGTGTTTCCAACCATGACTTTTCTGATTGAAATTATATATAAACATACACAATTTGCAATCCACATTCAGTAAAGTCTATATATATCTTGCTCTGAGTCTGCCCGTACACACACATATATAATCAGATTCAGGTTCAGTCGTTCGGATAATCCGAATGATTATTTTCTGGATTAGTATATATGTGTCTATCATTTTTGATATATATATAGCTTCAACAATTCATGTAAGCTAGCCCAAATAATCATATGACACATCAAAGCAAACCACATTGTTACTTTCAGGTAAGGGTGGCATAAAAGTTCGGGCCCTAGAATGGTAAGCCCGACTCAGGCTCGGTCCCGAGCCGGGCTTACCATTTTTTGCCCGGGCCCAAACCAAAAAAAATAATATATATATATTTTTTAATATGTTTGTAGTTTTTTTTTTTATTTGTAGCATTTAAATTGTTAATTTATCGATGAAACTTTTGATTTATTTGTGAATTGTTTTTGCATATAGTGTGAATGTAGTTTATATTTGTATATTTTTAATTTTTTTAATTATATATTTTTTAAAACGGGCTGAATAAAGCCCGGACCCGAGCCCGGCCCGAGTCGGGCCGGGCTTTTCCCGGCCCCGGCCCGGCCCATTGCCATGTATACTTTCAGGACTGAGAATTTCTCGTGATTAGAGCTTTTCTGATCAAAGCGAGCTTTCTTAGATGCTTGTATATTTGGTCTGTTCTAAGTGTCAATCACATAGTTGATTTAGGAGGTTCAGCTAGACTTTTAATGATAACTATAATTATATTGAACTGTAATTTAAAATAATAACAATAAAAAAATGAATTCTCTTGATAAATGTCAGTTAGTTAGTAGATAAAAAATATAAGAGTTGTTAAATCTTAATTATACGCTATTAATTGTGAGCACGCGGCATAAATCTTTAAAAGCTTAAGGGTGTGTTGTTTGTAAATTTTTTGGAGAATGGATAAAGAATGAGCAAAGGAATAATCATTATATTGCTTGGTTTGTAATTTTTTTGGAGAATGGATGGAAAATGAGTAAGGGAGTCATTCTCTTGCTTGATTTGTATTTTTTAAGGATGAATAGGTTGGATCATTCTTCCCTCATTCACCCTCAATTCTTCATAATCTATTCTCATTTGAAACATGAGAATGGTCAAACTCACATATGGAGAATCATGATCAAATGTGTAAAGTCAAATTTACCCTTAATGAAAACGAATGTCAACCATTACATCAAAACCTTAAAATATTTATTCACCTTTCATCCTTTTACTTCACTTTAAAAATTCACAAGTAGCATATCCGTAAATTTTCTCTCATTTTTCTCTCAAGTCTCAGACACGTTCTCGATTCTTTTCTCAAACACTGGTTTCGATTCTTCATCAGTTACTCGACATCACATCATCTTCAATTATTTAACATTTCATAGATCCAAGTCTCGGTTATTCTCTCAAAAAATGGTTATGGATAAATATAATGATGTTGTTTTCTCAGGTCAAGAGAAAAAGAACAATGAGATACCTTGAGTACTCTTCAAATTTTGGAACATCCACAGTAATGTTTTATATCAATAATAAATTTATAAATTTTCATTCATGGTTATTAATAATATTGCATGTAATATTTTTATATAAAAATGAAATTCATGATCTTTGCCTAATCTAAACCAAATAATATAATTTATATTATTCACTTAATCTCATTCATTCGTCTCATGCTTAGTGTTAGGCTCGTCTCAATTACACTTCAAAAAAATCGGGAACCAAGACAATTTTGGTGACGAAAGAAAAACTTACGTTTGAAATAATTGGGCATATGATAGTTACTTCATGTCGGGGGGATGAATCAAATTTGTTAATTCCTTTCATATCGAGAATGAAAAAATCTTGTTGAAAATTGATATATGCATGCATGCTCTTAATTATTTGGAAAATATAAACACAATTAATGATCGCTCATCCCTTGCCCTTTCTTAATTAATTACTAGTGTTTATTGTACTGACAAATTATATGACCCCGTGTAATATCTGAAAGGTTTTGGGGTTAGCGCGGAAGCATCCATGTGACTGTAATTTAAATTTTTCTTCCAAAACCACTCTAAGGATCGTGGTTATGTCGTTATTGATGTAAACAATATACTATTTAAATAAATCTATATTAATTTAACATGCATGTAATAAATATTTTATTTATCAACATAAATAAAATTTACTGATAATAAAACATACATTTATGTGCTTATTATCTTTTCGAGCCTTTTGAATATCCTCCTTGATTTTTCCATTGTTGTAGTTCACCAAGCGTTGCACCTCTAGTTGGCATACTAGCTCTACTCTACGAACAAATCACTCCCACTATTGAGAACAAAAGAAACCATTTTCTTTTATAGGATGTTTGAAGTCCTTAGGAATAAATTAGAACTATTCCAATTCAGAGATATGAATTCAGAAATATGCAAAACTTGGCATCAATATGCGCAAGCTTCATGCACGAGCATAAATGTCTATATCAACGTCAACACGCTAATTGCATATATTTCATTTTAACAAGCAACATCAATTGCTTAGCTTTTTCTCATGCAAACTTTGCTTATTTTCCTTTTAACAAATCATTGGCGCATATATATATATTCATGCAACAACAATCCAATTGCTTGCTATATATATATATTACTTGCGCAAAATGTTTTTGTAATTGTTGTAATATATATCAACAACAACACTTGCCGTGTGTATATATATTATCTGCTTGCATGCAACCTACAGCAACAAAAAAACTGCTTTTGTTTATTGCTTATGTTATATATATATAGGCAACAACCAATTGACACCTTCAACAAGAAGTTTTCCTTCAACTTCAACAAGAAGTACTTCTTGAATAACAAGTCTTTCTACAAGAAGTTTTGCCTCAATTTCAACAAGAAGTTTTGCCTCAACTTCAACAAGAAGTATTGCCTTTCAACTTGTACAAGAAGTATTGACTTTCAACTTGTACAAGAAGTTTTAATTGTATCTCAATACAATAATGTCAATCAAATATCTCTCCAAATCAAATTTGGTCTCTAAAAGATTCTTTCCAAAATAAAATTAGGATACTTAATCAAATTAGGAATCCTAATTAAATAAAGATTCCATATTTAATCTTAAATATGACTCTAATTAATTTGGGTGCTAGCCCACAAATTAAAGCTTAATAGATTAAATATTATTTTGGCATATTAATTAATTAACTATTAATTAATTATTTAACTTACTTAATTTTAATTAACAATTAATTAAAATTATATTTAATTTATTTAATATAAATATCAAATATTTAATTAAACAATTAAATCTTATTTTATATTTTGAATTTATTAATCAAATTAATATTTCTGAAATATCTCGAATATCCTAATCCAATTAGGAAGTGTCAAAATAATCATTTATTAACCTTTAATAAACATCCTCGAATTTGTAACATATACGAGAACTATATTGTGCGACTGTCCTAGGTTCATTATCGAGTAGCAGTGGAATAATATTAACTCTTTAATATTTCATCTCTATGATATTCCACAGACCATGGGTAATCGCCTAGCTGCAAGTCATGGCCCCTAGTCGATGAATGAAGTGGGAAAACATATGAACATGTTAGAATACACTTCGAACATACATCTCATTCCTTCCGATATTTATGTTTCTTATCGAGTCTGGGATCATGGTAAGGTCAAATCCTTAGACTCGACATATCTTTTAACTTTATCTTGTGGATCTGATATCTCTAAGATATCGACTGCTTTGGCCAAAGACTTATATCCACAACTTTAAGTTTCCTTGAAACATCTATAACTTTAATTATCAAAGTTATCGGATCCCATCTTGAAGCATACGTGACTTCGTACGTCAATCGCTCAAGGCCATATAATATTTATTCAAATGACGTGGATAGTCGAATGAGGATATACTAGTGAACCAAGAGTATTATCGAACAAGTCATCATATGATCTCAGGTCAGATGATATGATGACACTAATGTATTATTACGAATTTCAATGACCTTAGATAATATTACCATGTGATCTTACGCTTATGTGGTCGTGTTCGATATTTCATTGTACTAATGAAACATCTTTTATTCGTGTCCTTATGATATGAGACTCATCATCCATTCTATTAACATCATATCTCAATCTAGGCGACACAACAATATTGGTCAAGTGATATATTATTGTCTTGTATAACAATCACATTTTATCAAGAACTTAATTTGAGACATATACAAATATCGTTGACTCTCATAATCGCAAACGTCTTTTGGATTAACGATATTCATCTGACATAATATCTCAGGACATACACATAAAATATGGATGTAATAATGTGTAGTTAACAAATGCCTTTATTATAGATAATAAACTATATTACAAACAATATGCCTTAAACCATTACATCCATAACTGGTTTTAAGGCATACTCTCTAACAAATTCCCACTTGCACTAAAGCCAGTTGTTATAATACCCAATGCCCATCTTCTCAAGATGACGCTCTATTTGTTCTTGGCTCATTGGCTTTGTGAGTGCATCAGCCACATTATCAGCCGAAGGTGTTTTCTGAATGGCTATCTGCCCATCTCCAATATATTCTCTTAGTATGTGATACTTTTTTTTGAATGTGTTTGGATTTTTGGTGTGACCTTGGTTCCCTGGCCTGTGCTATAGCCTCATTGTTGTCGCAGTTCAAAAATGAACGCTCTTTCAATGATTGGAACCACACCTACCTTTCACTTTCAGTTCTGGTGATCCATAAATCAATGTCTTATCCTTAGTTCTTCTTAAGTACTTGAGGATTGCCTCGACTATTATCCAATGATTTTCTCCTGGATCGGACTGGAATCTGATTGTTATACTAACAGCAAATGCGATATCCGGTCTTGTACATAGCATGACATACATGAGACTACCTATGGCAGAAGCATATAGTACTTGACTCATGCGTGCTATTTGTTGAGGTGTTTTGGGACTCATCGATCTAGATAGATGAATTCCATGCCTACAAGGCAACAAACATCTCTTAGAGTCCAACATATTGAATCTCTTGAGCACATTTTCTATGTATAAATTTGGGACCACACCCATCATTCCTTCTTGATCTATCTCTATATTTTCCTTATTCCAGGAATGTAGGTTGCTTCTCCCAAGTCTTTCATTGAGAATGTTTT